>OLKM01002793.1:0-12500 GCA_900291075.1 Melanogrammus aeglefinus | reverse complement strand
GCGGAGAATAGGATGGAATGAAAGAAATGGGATGATGAGATGCCAGAGAGACCAACGCCAGGGGGAAGGATGTGTGTGTGTGTGTGTGTGTGTGTGTGTGTGTGTGTGCGTGTGTGTGTGTGTGTGTGTGTGTGTGTGTGTGTGTGTGTGTGTGTGTGTGTGTGTGTGTGTGTGTGTGTGTGTGTGTGTGTGTGTGTGTGTGTGTGTGTGTGTGTGTGTGTGTGTGTCCGTGCGTGTGTGTGTGTAGGTGTGTGTGTGTGTGTGTGTGTGTGTGTGTGTGCGCGCGTGTGTTTACATACATAGAAGTGATTTTTGCATGGATATGTGTGAAAGTGGTGTGGGCTTGGAGGACGACAGCGATGATGTGTGAGGGGCTGGAAGTCAGAGAAACGAGGAAGAGGAGGAGGATGAAGACGAAGGAGAAGTGGACCAACTGTGAAGTCAGTCAGCGATGTAATTATTCCCCTCCGGCTAGAGGATGGTGAAATTACAGCACACAGCAGGTTGTCCATCCATGTAACTCTGTATGTGTGTGTGTGTGTGTGTGTGTGTGTGTGTGTGTGTGTGTGTGTGTGTGTGTGTGTGTGTGTGTGTGTGTGTGTGTGTGTGTGTGTGTGTGTGTGTGTGTGTGTTTGGGGGGTAGCCTGCGTGTGTGTGTGTGTTTTTCTGTTTTTGCATGCATTTGATCGTATGCCGTGCCTTTGTGTGCCTTCATGTGCCTTCATGTGTATACTCACAGAAACACATACGGAACAAGAGAGCGACCCCATGATCGAGAGCAAAAGAGTAAGGCAGATTGAGTGTGAGAGAGAGGGGGAGAGAGGGAGGGAGAGGGAGAGAGATTAAGAGAAAGAGAGGGAACAAGACGGAGCGAGAGAGGGCGGGAGAGATAGTGGGATAGATAGAGAGAGAGAGAGAGAGAGAGAGAGAGAGAGAGAGAGAGAGAGAGAGAGAGAGAGAGAGAGAGAGAGAGAGAGAGAGAGAGAGAGAGATATTGGGAGAGATAGAGAGAGCAAGGAAGAGATTGAGAAAGGGAGCGAGAGAGTGTTGGACGTGAGAGAGATAAGTAGTAGAGGAGATAGAGTGTTCACAACGACGTAATTACAGCTGGTGCTGGTTACACACACACACACACACTTACACACACACACACACACACACACACACACACACACACACACACACACACACACACACACACACACACACACACACACACACACACACACACACACACACACACACACACACACACACTTCCTACTCCCAGCTGATTTTGGTAGGGTTATGGAACGTTTCTTCCCAGGAGAACTCTGAGGCTGTGAATGAAAATCTAATTTCCAGCACTGAGCCTTCTCACTAGGCTATGATGGCTGGGGGCAGGTGTTGCTGGGAGTGTATGGAGGTGGGTCATGGATGTAATCAATGCGTGCACTTATTAGATTGGCAGAGGGCCATGTGCTGACATTTTGTTTTGCTGTATCACAATGCAGAGATCCAGAGATATCCCAGAGTCATATATGTGCATCCACCACTTTTCTTTATATTTCCGAGTTAAACACACACACACACACACACACACACACACACACACACACACACACACACACACACACACACACACACACACACACACACACACACACACACACACACACACACACACACACACACAAAAGCACAAACACACACACACACACACACACACAAACACACACACGCACAGTTCAGTTGATTCAATTCCATTTCAGATTGAGTTGGGTTTATATTTCTGTTCCTAGTAATAATAATATTTACCCCAAACAGATTTGATTTTATTCCCATTCATCCCCATGCCCCCCCCCCCCCTCTTCCTCTTCTCTGCATCCAACCAGACGCAAACCTGATGCACACTGAAACTCAAACCACCACACTCACACACATACGTTCAACACCCCCCCTGTTCCCTGTTCACAGGGGGGGCGGGGGGGGGTGAGCGTATGTATGTGAGTGTGGTAGTTTGTCTTGCTGCTGTTTGCTCCTGTAGTCAGCTCCAATCATGCAGGCTGTGTACAGCCCAGCAGGGGTGCAGGGCTCAGTACCCGTTAGTCAGCCTCCCTGCCCACGCAGACTCAGGTGATGCAAGTCAGCACGACGGGTCAGGCGCTACCGTCACGTGGGTGACACTCACATATGCAAATATGCACTAATTTTAAAGATGCACACTGGAGCATATTCGAACAGCTGCCTGAACACTCACCTGCACCTGGACGTTGTGTTCACGCGCAACACACACTCAAGGGCACGCACACACACACACACACACACACACACACACACACACACACACACACACACACACACACACACACACACACACACACACACACACACACACACACACACACGCACACACACACCAACACTCACGTGATCTATTTCCCATGCCCCTTAGCAATAAAGGAGGAAGTACGAACGCATTGGCTTAGCTGTCTCGCCGGTCTGGGTAAACAGTAATTGTGCGTGACCCCACAGGACCCCGACATCACTCCCACTCACTCTCCACCACTCTGTCGCTTGTTAGCACCCATTAACGAGCTCCACCGACGTGCCCATTGCATGCCATTTGTTGAACAAGTGTTTGTTCTCACACAAGTCATTTCAAGTCCAGTGGATGTAAATAATAAATGGTCGTTTCTTTTCGTTTCCTGCATAGTAATCCATGCATATGTGCGGTTCGCAAGCCTCATATCCCACAGTTCTGCCCTAGATTCATTGGTGTCGGTATTCATCACGTGGCGCTTGATTGGAATTTTAAGTCTAAACGATAGTGTGGATCTGTTGGCGCTAAAGCCAGCCGGAAAACTAGTACCGTCCTTGATGAAAGCCGAAAGCGTTTTTCCTGAAGTCTCACTTCATCCAAACTCGGCGGGGGGGGGGGGACGACGACGACGACGACGACTAATTTATGTTCACTAATGAACAGAAGAGGCTATTGTTTGTTAGTAGTAACACCGGATCCACACTGGGTAAGACAAGGTCACTTTTTTCATTGGATTTGCCCTTCTGGAAAAACGCTTCACCTGTCTGTTGTTACAGAAATTCAGACAGCCGTGCCATTTTTGTTTTTGAAATTTGTTTCTAGGCTAGAAGATTGTTTTTTTTTTGCCGCGGACAAGGAGAGAGAAGAAAATATTTCCCCGACCGCAGTGGCTTCACAGAGAGCCCGGTCCAAAGCGCCATCAAATTGTTTTTTAATACAGTGCTGGGATGTAATTAGAGAGCTGGCACATACCGTAGCTGGGAATTCATTCTGGCTCCCGTCACTGAATCTAATTCTACTTCTCAAATCGCTGCTCCTGCAACAAAGGCCATGATGCAGGGCTGTTTTAGGCTGTCTCCACACTGGGGGGGGGGGGGGGGGGGGGGCTGTGTGTTCACATTGCACCTGTGGTTTGTCAAAAAGATATCTGACATTGCAACTATCCTAGTGGGTTTGGATATAGTTGTGTGGACCTGCCAGCGTGTCTTTCTGTTCCTGCCCATTGTAAGATGTTTGTTTCAAGGTGAAAGACACTGTCTACATTGTACTATTATTAAGGTAAGGTGTGTGTGTGTGTGTGTGTGTGTGTGTGTGTGTGTGTGTGTGTGTGTGTGTGTGTGTGTGTGTGTGTGTGTGTGTGTGTGTGTGTGTGTGTGTGTGTGTGTGTGTGTGTGTGTGTGTGTGTGTGCGCGCGTGTGTGTGTACTTAACTCCATGCTATCAAATCCAATGAAAGGGCCACAGTTAGAAGTGACAAGGGGCGGTGTGTTTCTCTTCCACACCACCATGCACGAAAGCCCTGTCACACTCTGTGACCTGCACACGCCAAAAGCCCCCCGTGGAAAAAACCCCCATCCCCTAATAAAGAAGCAAACAGTTGATGTCGAAAACAAAGAGCCAGATTCCGGGCTTTGCTTCAAAACACTTCAAAGTGAGACTCCTCTCAACGCGGGCTCAGGGAGACGTTCTCAGCCTCGGAGACATCCTAGATGGTGTGAGTGAATGTAAAGCCTTTGTTTTGTTGCCACCCGCCCACGCGAGTTTGGGATAAACCTCCCTGCAGGTCATGTGATGCAGCTGTGGGAATCGACTGTGAAAAAAAAAAATCGTTTTTTAAAAAAGTTTCAACATTTTTCCTTTCTTGATCAAGGAGCAAGTTTGTTTTCTGTGTCAGAGACCGGGCTACTTCCTGATCTGTCAAACAATAGGAGACGAGGAGAAGACAAGGAAAACAAGGGGCCAAATTGTGCAGAAAGTGAACTTTCAAATCAATTGTAAAGTCAAATAAAACTTTGAAAACACATATGAATATATTCTCTTTGCTCTCCGCTGCCCTGTCGTTCCCCCACCTTTATGTGCGATCACTTTTCAATCCAACCCACTTCAAGCAGCGCTCAAGCGAACCCGACTTCATGGCAGGCTATCATTCCAACTCAACGAGTTCAGTGAAGGGTACAACAACAAGGTTAAAGCGGTTAAAAAAAACAATGCAAAAAGAAAAAAACAAATCAGAAAAAAACCCTTGGTCTCACACGATTGGTCCACTCACCTCTTTACCCCCTCTCCCTCCCCCCAGAGCCCCACTTCATCTCGGCCTATGACATCGGCCTGTTCACCTTCTTCTTCCTGCGGGAGAACGCGGTGGAGCACGACTGCGGCAAGACGGTGTACTCGCGGGTGGCGCGCGTCTGCAAGAACGACATCGGGGGCCGCTTCCTGCTTGAGGACACCTGGACCACCTTCATGAAGGCCCGGCTCAACTGCTCGCGCTCGGGCGAGGTCCCCTTCTACTACGACGAGCTGCAGAGCACCTTCTACCTGTCGGAGCAGGACCTCATCTACGGCATCTTCACCACCAACGTGTGAGTGGGGGGGGGGGGGGGTCTTGCTTGGGTTGGCTTTGGATGGGCGATTGAATGTCAGAAGCGGGGTGCTTCGCGACTGCATGCAAAGTATTTCGCTAATTGGCGTTTTTTATTAATACGATAGATCTTTTTCTTGTATGGTTGGGGGAGTTCCTGACTTGAAGTTTAATAAGTACGTCTGCGATTCGGTTACTTTATCTTTATCTGGGCAATTACTTTTTTTTAAAGGTTATGTTTTATTGGTCTGGTAGTTTTGATGCATGCGCATCCGCGCAGTCATCATCATTGACTCTTCCACATTCCTTGGGAAAATGGAAATCTGTGCACCTGGAGGAAAACCTTAATCTGAATAAAATCTAGAGATGACCTAAACAGCTATGTTTACTAAAACACATATAGACACACACCCACACACATACACAAACTAAGATACACACGCACAAAGAGACACACTCACTTAATTACAATTCGGGATGCGTATTTGCAGTACATTTCATTCGTCCTTATAAACCGTCATATTCTAGAGAATGCCTTCCTTCACTCTGCCATCTACTCTACTCTTTCTGCCCTCTCTCTCTCTCTCTCTCTCTCTCTCTCTCTCTCTCTCTCTCTCTCTCTCTCTCTCTCTCTCTCTCTCTCTCTCTCTCTCTCTCTCTCTCTCTCTCTCTCTCTCTCTCTGCACTCTCTACATGTTCTGGCTAAGAGCTCCCTGTGCTACTACTAATCATTAGTGTGGAGGCAGCCAAGCTTTCAGCCAGACAGCTTTTACCTCAGCATACACACACACCCACACAGACACAAAGTACACACACACGCACACACACACACACACACACACACACACACACACACACACAGCACACACACACACACACACACACACACACACACACACACACACACACACACACACACACACACACACACACACACACACACACACACACACACACACACACACACACACACACACACCACACCAGCCTCAGATTGCTCTCGGTGGAGAGCACCGGGGGGGGGGGACAGTCAGTGGCTGTGGCGACGTGGAGGTAATGACTTCATTGGAGAGAAATGACAGCGAGACCAAAACAATGCAGTATTAGGGGTATGATTAACCAATGTGTGTGTTCACAGTATCCAACGCTGGGGTGTATGTCACCCCATGCCGTGAAGCTAGAAGTTTCAAAATCCACAGATTTGGGGAGAGTTAACCGTTTGTTAATTGACCCTCTTTTAAACTTATCAGAGACTTCCTGCACACCTTAAACATTGTGGTGATTTGATTGGCTTAACGCGTCTAATTGGACAGGAAAAACGGGAGTCTAGGCTCTGTTCAAGAGTGTTCAGATTCAGCATTTAATCTCACTTTGTTTTTGTCACTTTGCTTTTGGTTTTTGATGTCGCCGTGCTACTGTGAAATAATTGCTTTGGTGTTGCGAATGAAAAAAAAAGGAAGCTAAACGATATATTTTCGATATGGTTTCTCTTGAACGCGAAATGAGGCAATTCCAGTGTGCATACAGAATGCACCTGATGCTTCTTCTATGGAGAAGTATTGTAGCAGATGTTTTCGGGTAAACATCTGACAAAACATTCAGTTGTCGAGAGAGCAGAAAAGTTAAAGTTTCTGTTGTGAATGTTTGTGTGTGTTTCCTGTGTGTGTGTGTGTGTGTGTGTGTGTGTGTGTGTGTGTGTGTGTGTGTGTGTGTGTGTGTGTGTGTGTGTGTGTGTGTGTGTGTGTGTGTGTGTGTGTGTGTGTGTGTGTGTGTGTGTGTGAAGCTACATCCTGCCTCTTGCCTTCTGCTGCCTTACCTGCTGGGCATCCGACAGCTGTTGACAGCACCCGTTCCCTTCTCTATCACCCAGCCTGAGAGACGTAGCTAACAAGGGGGGTGCGATGGAGGGATGGTTTTCAGAGAGGAAGGAAAGGGGGGTTGGTGGGGGGGGGGGTGCAGATTAAACCAACAACACCAAACAGGAAGATCGAAAAGACGGGTTTAATTCACAATGGAGTTGAAGGAAGGATGTAACGAGGGAATTTCTCCCACTGAGGTTCTAAGTCCTAGCGTTCCTCCACCCTGTCCTCCATGGTTACCCAACCCCCCCCCACACACACACACACACTCACAGTTCTTCATCAGGGTTGGATATGTAAATGCAATCAACCACAAACACCGTCTCCATCTGTCTGGCCCCAGCGTTGAAGCGTTCCTGGGCTCCTGGGAGTCCCGGGTCCATTAGTGAGGGAGGACAATCGACAGAGACAGCCTGTGTGTCCTGGCTGGCGTCTGTTATGGGGGCAGGAGCTGGTCCCCTCACTCAACAGAGATACCTTCTCCAGACCGCCCTGTGTTGACCCATTTATACCTGGAGTTAACTGCCCGTTGTTTGCTAAGCTTATAAGCAATAATAATAAATGCACAAAACACACAGAAACACGCACACACAAAATCACAAAACATACAGTACAAAACACACACACACACACACACACACACGACACACACACCCCAACACACACAAACACATCCAGGCTACGGCATGTTGTACCTTAGCTAGCCCAGTGGTAGAGAACATTAGCATACCCGCTAAGTAGAGCATATTAAAACCTCAGAGTTGGACCGTGCCCTTTAATTAACTTCAGATATTTACTGGCAGAGTTTTACAGTCAGAGGCTCTGAGGTGCCGGGAGTCAACAAGGCAGGCTAGCTCCGACCCTCTCTCAAGTTTGTCACCTATTACTAGCCCAGTAGTAAACTTTACAGAGTTTACAAGCTGAATAATAAACTCCGGAGAGTTATATCCGGCCGATATATTACCGTTTTTATCTGGCTTGCAAAGAGTCAAGTATTCGGCCGTGTGTCCTCGAACATCATTCAAACTTTTTTGTTTACCTTTTTTTGTTTTGTTTTCCTTGTTTTCCAATCAATTCAACGCTACACTCCTCTCCACGCACTCTCTGACTCTGACTCTCTCTCTCGCTCTCTCTCGCACTCCCTCGCTCTCACTCTATATACAGTACATTTCATTAGTCCTTATAAAAGTCATATTGACAAGAATATCTCCCTCAATTCTGCCACCTCCTCTTCTTCCTCTGCTCTACTCTCTCTCTCTCTCTCTCTCTCTCTCTCTCTCTCTCTCTCTCTCTCTCTCTCTCTCTCTCTCTCTCTCTCTCTCTCTCTCTCTCTCTCTCTCTCTCTCTCTCTCTCTCTCTCTCTCTCTCTCTCTCTCTCTCTCTCTCTCTCTCTCTCTCTCTCTCTCTCCTCTCTCTCTCTCTCTCTCTCTCTCTCTCTCTCTCTCTCTCTCTCTCTCTCTCTCTCTCTCTCTCTCTCTCTCTCTCTCTCTCTCTCTCTCTCTCTCTCTCTCTCTCTCTCTCTCTCTCTCTCTCTCTCTCTCTCTCTTACTCTCCATCTATCCCTCTCTTTCTCTAAGTCCTTCTCTCTCTATTCTTCTCATTTTCTCTCTTTCCCTCTGATTCCCTCCTCCCTCACGCACTCTCTGACTCTGACTCTCTCTCTCGCTCTCTCTCGCACTCCCTCGCTCTCACTCTATATACAGTACATTTCATTAGTCCTTATAAAAGTCATATTGACAAGAATATCGTCCCCTCCAACTCTGCCACACTCCTTCTCTTCTTCCTCTGCTCTGCTCTACTCTCTTCGTCTCTCTCTCTCTCCTCTCTCTCTCTCTTCTCTCTCTCTCTCGATCTCCTCTCTCTCTCTGTCTCTCTCTCATCCTCCCTCTCTCTCTCTCTCTCTCTCTTCTTCTCTCTCTCTCTCTCTCTCTCTCTCTCTCTCTCTCTCTCCCTCTCTCTCTCTCTCTCTCTCTCTTCTCTCTCTCTCTCTCCTCTCTCTCTCTCTCTCTCTCTCTCCCTCTCCCTCTCCGTCTCCCTGTGGCCGGTCTGCTGTCGAGATGTTCCTCTTCAGCTCCTCCTCTGCGTTGGCTAGAGCGAAGCAGTCTTCTACACACCCCCCCCCCCCCCCCCCCCACACCCCCTATCCTGAACCCCGCGGCGCTGCAGTGTTTAGCCATAGCGCGGAGGTGCTGCTGACTGTTACGCTCTCCTCACTCACTGAGTGTGTGACGTTTTCAGGTCAGAGCGCCTGCCTTCGCGGGCTTATTCCGCCGTACGGTTTAAAAATATGAACGGATAATCCTTCGCAAGCAGCACCGATTTTGATTTTTTCCTGCTCGAGCCAGCGATGCGAGCTCGGCTCGCGGTCTCTGCTGCTGCTGAGTGGGTCTGTTGTGTTGCTCTGTGATCATTCTGCCACGGTGCAGGTATTTATGAAGCCATAACACTGGCGCTAATTTGGAGCTTGCTATTCGCACCTCACACGGAGTAGATTAGGTTGTGCTTTCTGAGAAAGCTCGGGCTAACGGGATCATGAGTGCCTTACTGTCCCTCTAATCTAGTGTCTTCATAGTGCAAACCATGTGGTCCGATAATTTGCGTCACTAATAATTGAATGGTCATTAAGGCTTTAATTAGGACATGTTTGCGAGAATGAAAATCGTCGCCTTCTCTCTGGGTGCAATTTGAGCTTTTGTTTAATTCTAGACAAATCCCATGACACGTACATGATAACAGACGCACACAACATGAAGTTAGTAGATGAATCAGGATGACAGCAACAAGAACAAAAGTATCTAAACATCTACGTTGAACCAATACGAATTGCCAGTGTAAAGTGTAGATCCCAGCACCTTTGTTCCTAAAGGAAACCATTGAAACTGCACACTGCAATAAATCACAGTATGAAGGCGTGTAGCGCACAAAATCTTCCACCAAATCTGAGTTTATCACAACCTTTATATCTATTGCAGGTATTGCTGGAGTGTGGGGCAAATTGTTACCATTTTCTCCACTTTAAACGTTCATCAGTGTTGCCGATGAATATGTTTTTTATATCAGATTTGAATATACAAAACGTATTTTGAGCTTTACCTTAACACATGTTGTGTTATATATATTAATCAGGAGATAAGGACACTGGTAAGAATAAATACGTTCCTGAGTCCATTCTTGGCTTTTTGGATTGAAGTCAAGTTAATATTCTCAGCCGATCCTTTATGGTGTGGAGTCAAGCGCATCGCAGGCCAGACTTGTACAGCTGTACAACCCGAACCCTTTGGGGAGCTCACTGCCTCACACAACCTTCCTCACAGCCCAGCTGTCTAGATGACTGTAAAGGGAAATGGGTACAATGCTCTACGTTCACTGTACATTGACTTTCGGTCCGTCTGTGCTTCTGTCTGTCTGGCAGGGTGATTTGCAGGCCGATGTCGGAACAGAAAAGGGATTTTGGATTATCATCTCCTCTCTCTGTCTCTCTGTCTGTGTATCTCGGTCTCTCTGTCTTTCTCTCTGTCTTTCTCTCTGTCTTTCTCTCTGTCTCTCTCTCTCTCTCTCTCTCTCTCTCTCTCTCTCTCTCTCTCTCTCTCTCTCTCTCTCTCTCTCTCTCTCTCTCTCTCTCTCTCTCTCTCTCTCTCTCTCTCTCTCTCTCTCTCTCTCTCTCTCTCTCTCTCTCTCTCCTACTCTCTCCATCACACTCTGTCTATCCCTCTCAACAAAGCCTCCAGCTGATACAAAGTGAAAAGAGAGTGTTAAGAAAAAAGGATGGAAAGACACAGCCCTCCCCAATCCGTCTCCCTCCCTCCCCCTCCCTCCCTCCCTCCCTCCCTCTCGCTCCATGGTCTGTCTGCTTTCTCTCAACTCTTTTTTATTTCCTGCGCGCCTCGTTTTCCATCCTTCTCCGCTGACATGAAAGACACAGAGTGCCACGCTGGGTTCAAGTCCTAATAAATCTCGGCTGTCTCTTGGGGGGGGGGGGGGGGGGGAGAGTCAGGAGGAGGCGGGGTTTAAATACAGCTGCTGAGTTGAAGCACTCGAGGGAGCGGAAGTAAACCGGAAGTAGGGTCTTGCAACTAGCCTATTGGGACAGATATTCTATTTCATTGTTTCTTTCACCCAAACTGTATCTGTCTCAGCGGGGTCTGGGGTTTAGGGACGAGAACAGATGACAGGACCCGCCAGGACGAGATGACTCACTAGGAGCCGGCCGTGCGACCTGCTCAGAGTAATCACACTTAGGAGTCGCTTAGGAGCCAGGGGGGGGGGGGAAGGTGGAGGAGAAGGTGGAGGAGCAGATGCTGAACGCCTTTCCATTTCGTCCCCGTGCTCCAGTCAGACGTTACGCTTTTGCAGTCATCTGTGCAGAATCCATCCCCCCCCTTTGAATGAAAACCGGCTCTTTTTCGGTGCTTGGGCATTCTGCGGTTTTGCATTTTTTCCCCGTTCACACTGAGGATGGTCAGCTTAAATTTCCCTGTGGTCGGGATCAGACTTCATCATGGCCACAGCCCAAACCACAAGGTCGCAGTTTGAGTCAGTCTGTCACTGCTGTGTATGTGCCACAGGGTTAGTGTGCAATTGTGTGCAAGGACTATGTGTTCGTATGGGAGTCCGCTGTGTGTAATGTCTGTGTGTGAGTTTGTGCGTTTCTTTGTGTTTCCTTGTGCTTTTTGTGTTTCTGTGTGTTTCTGTGTGTGTGATGTTTGTGCATGTTTGTATGTGCATGTATGTATGTCTGGTGTGGTTATTTGTGAGTTGACACATGTGCCACTGCATAGTCTGTCTGTGTGCATGCGTCTGTGTGTGGGTGTGTGTGTCTGTCTGTGTGTGTGTTTGTGTGGTTACGCATGGTGGTGTGGTCCTCCACGTGTATGTGGTTTCCCACTACTCCATGGTTACTCATAGAGCCACGGGAGTTCTCCACCTCCACCACCTCCACCACCACCTCCATCACCTCCACCACCACCACCACCACCACCTCCACCACCACCACCACCTTTCCACCACCACACACACCACCATCCACCCACGCTTCCCCATTCACCATCCCACCACTCCACAACACCACACCACACCACCATCCTTACCCACCACCTACCACCACCACCACCACCACCAACTCCACCACCTACCACCCACCACCACCACACACCACTCACTCACCACCACCACCACAATAACCTCTAACACCCATTGCGCTCCACCCCTCAAACAATGTCTCTCTCTCGCTCACAGATGTGTCCATGACCAAACCAGACATGTATAAGCACCTTCACACATGTGGAAACACACACACACACACACACACACACACACACACACACACACACACACACACACACACACACACACACACACACACACACACACACACACACACACACACACACACACACACACACACACACATAGTCCACTAAGATTACTACGATATTTTTGTGCCATTTTTGGGGGATAGCAAGATTATAACTCCTTATCTTGAAATAAACAACTTGGTTGTGTTGTGATAAAGCCATTAATAAATAAGTTATCTCAGGATCAGGGACGTTTCGCCTCTACAGTTGCAACCTCGATTAATCATCTCCGTAGTAACAAACAAGGTTTGAGGTGTAAATCAATAAAGAGTTGTTGACATTCTGCCACGATTACTCTCCTCTTCTCAGCACGCGGTAAAGGAAGCACAGAACGCATACTTCCTACCAGCTCCTAAACCACTCACTGAAATGATTAGCTTAAACTATAAATTATCACAAACACTA
>OLKM01002792.1:28712-36212 GCA_900291075.1 Melanogrammus aeglefinus | reverse complement strand
CCCCCCCCCCTCTCCAACCCCACCCGCCCCACTCCCCCCCCCAGTCGCTCGTGTTATTCCTGATTAACCGTAAACGAGCAAATATTTTCGCACTGTTCACCAGGTTAGATCCCCGTTTAATTAAACTGCCTCATTATGTCGCTCTCTGATTAGTGGAGGAGAATCAATTATTCAATCCACAAACACAGAGCCGCGAGCACTGCGCTGCAATGGGATGCTCATTTAATTCCAAGGACACTAATTAGCTACAAAGCAACCAGTAACTTTCTTTTTTCTTTTTTTTTTTTTACCCCCCCCCCCCCTCCTCCTCTCTCCCCCCCCTCCCTCCCCCCACACCTCACCCTCCAACCCCTCCCTCTCTTTTTCCAATTACTACACACACAGGACACTCAGACATCCGCCACTTGTGTGTGTGTGTGTGTGTGTGTGTGTGTGTGTGTGTGTGTGCGTCTGTCGGTGTGTACATGTGTGCGGGTGTGTGTATATATGTGTGTGTGTGTGCGTGTGTTTGTGTGTGTGTGTGTGTGTGTGGGGGGGGGGGGGGGGGTCTGCGTGCCTGCGAGAGTGTGTGCGTGTGTGTGTGCGGGCCTGTCTGGGTGCGCGTGTGTGTGTGTGTGTGTGCGTGCACTTGTGTGCATGTGCGTTTGTGTACTGGGGTACGTTTGTGGGGGTGAGGTGGGTGTATGGGCGGTGGGGGGTGTTTGGGACCCGGGGAGGGGAGGGTGAGATGGGGGCGGCGGTTCAGTCTGCCTCCCTCATTTGCAGCGGGGGGGGGGGACTTCTGCTTCTCTCATTAGGGGGGTCAAGACGGGGGTGGGGGCTTTATTTGCTGATATGGAGATCACAACGTTGGAGCGTCATCACCCCCCCGTCCCCCCCCGTCCCCCCCGTTCCCCCCGTCCCCCCCATCCCCCCCTGTCCCCCCCCCGGGGATTGGAGGATGTGTTGAGCATGGAGGGGGGGGGGGGGGGGTCCTTTTTCGTCTTTCTTTTTTCTTCCCGGCAATCAAACAGTGGGCAATTATCCGAATTATTGACAGCACATTTCTCATTTTCAACTGCAAATTAAGGCTATCAATAAAGCTGGATGCAAAAGTGACTAATTAACGGACGGACTGGAGCGCCTAAGCCTTGATATAAATAAATAAAGAAGCAAAAACTCCAGTCGGCGGCGCGTTGTGGAAACACAGGGGAACTAATTAGTTTAATTATCAAAACAGCTAATTAAAATTACACAGTTGCCTAATTAGTTGTGTGCTTCTTGGTGTTTCCCCATCTCCCTCTTCTGCTTTCTTTTTGCCCTCTCACTCTCTAATTGACAAGTTGAAGTTAAATATGAAATATTATAAAGAAGAGAGGCAGTGTTTGTGTGCGCGAGCGTGTGTGTGTGCGTGCGGTGTGTGTGTGTGTGTGTGCGTGCGGTGTGTGTGTGTATGGACGTCCGTGTGTGTGTGCCTGTGTGTGTGTGTGTGTCTGTGTGTTTGTTCTTTATCTTGTGGATGCTTCAATTTGTGGAGAAGTCGCTAGTGCTGAAAATGTGAAGGTGCTAACTACGCAACTGCTTCTGTTCTAAATAACTTCTGTTATGTAAAAATAACCAATGTTGTCGCTAAATAGTCTTATATTTATAATAATAATCATCATCAATATCTTATATTTCAACCTCAACCTCAAATCCAGCCTGAATGTCCATTATTCATGTCCTATGCTAGCGACATTAGTAACACAACAAAACACAAAACAACACGTGTGTATTGACACACCCGAATGTGCCGCCGCTAGGTAGCGTAGCATCACGGCACGCCCGTTGCGGCGTTGTTGACAAAGCGCTGAAGGCCCCGAGACCACCAGCCGACCGAACACAAACATGTGTCACAATATTATTTGGCTTCACAGTAGCTAAAGCATTACGGGGGTACCAGCTCAAGGCTACCAGCCTGGGAAATGTCAGCACCATTTGTAACATGACAGGATATTTCACACTCGGAGCAAAATGCAGCCCCCCCCTTCATTCAGAATTCATCATCAGCGTGGCATATCCTGTATTGGGAATCATTTGTCATAAAGGTCCGTGCCTTATCGGCAACTACGGAAAAATTGAGGAATGAGTGTGCGTGTCTTTATGTTTTTTCTCTGAATAACACAACTAATAACCGTTGCATACAATTACATTATTGGATATTGGGATTATTTGGGCAGCATTAAAAAATAAAAAGGCTCTTAGGCTTGCCAAAGAAGCCTCCGTCATATTTTCTTCATAATAAACAAGATCATAAATAATTGCTTCTCTCCCTTAATGTGTCACAAGAGACGTTTAAATAAGCGGAGCACGGTTCGGTTTGTTAGCCAAAAAACTTCTTCTCAGAGTTTGCAATCCGCATTGTCTGGCATCTGACTTTGAGCTCAGCTAGCCATACCATTGTCGCCTGCTAGCCCCTCATGGCTAACGAAGCTAGCTAGCTAACGAAGCTAGCCAGCTAGCTATCCTACGGCGGATGGTTCGGCGGGGAAGTATATAAACCACCTGATTGGACGCAGGATGCCGGAAAAAATCTGTTGATGATCTGTCAGGAAAACGAGACTGTCCTACCCTCGGGATAGGGAAGGGGGGGGGGGAGCGTCCACCCAGCTCATTTACGGTACGACCCGATGTCCCAGCATGCATTTGGTGCAACGGTAGCAAAGCGAGGGGTGGTGGGGGGGGGGGGGGCGAAAAAAAACAAAAGCCTGGCGCCTTTCGTCCAGCCAGGGGTATTTTTAGCGGCTAATCAGGGAGCTTATTATTTCTTGGGTTCACAGGAACTTTGAACTCTGGATTCTCCCGGCCTAAAAGATTCATGAACCGCGGCTACCGCGGGGACTTGCGGGAGACTGGGGGGGGGGGGGGGGGGGGGGGGGGTCAGAGGTCGGCGTCATCCCTACGGCAACTGCAGAAAAACAAATTACATGTGTAAAGGGTGGACTGCTTGTACATTTATATGCTTGATATAATGTAGGTATATCTCGGTTTATAGACACAGATATATGCGGCAAAGGCGTGTTTAAAATCACATAAGCGGGATGGGATTTGGATGGAGAGATGTCACTTAATATCCAGTTGACCCAGTTATTTCATATTCATAAGAGGACATCTGATATAAGTTGAGTACTTACGTGTGTGTAGCCTGGAATGACAAAGAGGCCGTTTAAGGAAGATTGTGGTATGATTGGTCGGGTCTGGAGAGCTGGACAGATTGTGTTAATGTGTGTGATGTACCGGGTTATATACGAAGCCGGTAATTCTAGGTGCTATTCCGGTAAAAAAAATCTGAACAATGCGTCGGCCGTGCGACCCTGATCTCCTCGCTTCGGCGAACTTTCACCGTCTTCTGAGTTTCTGGAGCGTGGTTAAAATAACCTCCTTCGATTCTCGCGTGGTAAGTAAGGAGAAAGCCGTCTTAATCAAACACTGTTTTGTTTTTTTGTTAAACAACACTTCCTTATTTCATATTTATATGATTTTTTTCCTTATTCTACATACAAGTCCACCATTCTTTTTTTTTTCCTGCTTTCAGCCAGCGTTTTATAGTCGGTGCACTTGTGAGTCTCCCGGCCGTATTAAATAGAGAGTGAATGAGGGGGGCTGCAAGAGCAATTCCTTTTGTATATAAAATGCAATCTACCTGGGGCCAGCTGGCAGGGGTGTGTGTGTGTGTGTGTGTGTGTGTGTGTGTGTGTGTGTGTGTGTGTGTGTGTGTGTGTGTGTGTGTGTGTGTGTGTGTGTGTGTGTGTGTGTTGTGTGTGTGTGTGTGTGTGTGTGTGTGTGTGTGTGTGTGTGTGGGGGGGGTTAGTAGCAGGGTGGATGCATGTAGATTAAAGGGTGAATTGCCTGTTCGATTTGAATTGTCGCCCTGGCTACTCCATTTGACTCGTACAGGGGGCCTGTTTTGGCAGGGACAGAGCGGAGACAGATTCCATCAGGTCCTTATCTGTTACCGCTGCCATTTCTCCCCATAGGATGCAATGGCCCCCCAATAATGATGTTATTTTTTAAACATTAGGACACCGCCTGTTTCTGCCGTGGTCAGCACTATGCCGTGTATGAGTATGAGGGTGGGGGGGGGGGATAAGGTGCGGAAGAGACGGGACCCAGGCTTCTGCCCTCCCCCCCCCCCCCCACAGCTCCAATCTCCTCTGTCTGATACTCTGAATGGTGCATTATTCCTATCATTTTTCTGACTTTTCCGGGGAGGAAAAAGTAATTTTATCTTGTAAAAAGGGGATGTTGTTGTGGGCATTTTTGGGTTGTTTTCTATCAGTCGTCCCATCCTCTGAGTGGGGGACATTGTCCCCCCCCCCCCCCCCCCCACCCCTCCCCCATACCGCGCCTCCCCCTCTCTCCCCCCCTCCCCCCTTGTGAATTGATACATCATCACAGCCAGGACCAATCACAGTCGCCCCGGTGGCGGTGGAGTCCAATTTGGGCCACAAAGACTCTGTGACATTTTGGAAAAAATTAATCCCACTCTAAGCCTTTTTCAGCGAGAATTAACTCCGGCGGAAGAGAGAGAGAGAGTCGTAAATAAACCGTAGCAGGCGTGAGTCGGGGTGGGGGGTAGTTGAGGGGCTATCATCCTTTTGTGAGACCGGGCCGTGGAGGGAGGGGGGGAGGGGGGGGGGGGTCAGATCATTCCACGATTCACTCGTGTTCCTCGATAGTGGAACCGTTTGACGGCCCTTTCATTGTTTTAGTGGGCGGGGCTCGTCCAACAAACCCTCGATGATTCCCCTACCATGAGTCGGACAGAGCCCTTGAATAGATTTTAAAGGTCCCATATTATACCATCAGGTGTGAGTGTCATTAGCCGTCACAAGCCCTTTGGGAAATCAAGTGGGCATGTCCACCTAGATGCTTGAGTGGTAGATGAGCAGCGCTTGCTACAGTCCACCGGGTAGGTTGTAGACTGAGCTAGCCAGCATACATCTAGGTGGACACGCCCACTTTTGAAGTCACTGGAGGCAGACTCTCAAAACAGCTTTTATGGGCTAATCAGACTCACACCTGGTGGTTTAATATGTCGCCTTTAAGTTTCAACCGCAAAAAACAGGAACGTGAGTCCGCACACGCAGAACGTGAGCGCTTAGCTAGCTGTCCTAGCTAAACCTCGTCTCTGACCTAAAAAAATCCGGGAAGGGGGGGCGGGGTGCCTAAAAAACGTCCCTCAAAGTTGGCGGTAAAAAAAGCCCCCTCCCCCCCCAAAGATGCTAGGAGGCTAGCGGCGACCCCGGCCGTCGGCAACACAAGGAGCTTTTTCCCGTCGATTTGACGAACAAGTGTCTTCCATCGACGCGATTCGTCGACGGCGTTCAACACCGGGGGGGGGCGATAATAGCCGTGTCTACCGCCGCGGACAAAGAATGACGGGACCGCTGGCATCCAGAGAGATTCACTCTCCGAGGTTATGAGCGAGGTGCAGCGCTCACAGAGCCCGAGCACTCCCGGCCGTGACAACGAGACGAGCCTTTTCACTCAAGGGACGCCAAAGCTAACATTCGGGGCCGCCGCCGCGGTCGCCGTCGTCGTCGTCATCGTGTGTTGTGTCGTCTCACAGGCTTGTTGTAAAGCGCACTTAAAAAAAAAAGGGTGCCTTGCGTAACTTTCCCCCTGCTAACGCACGTTGTCGTTCATAAATTAATAAGGATTCACGGCCCCTTATTTTCGAGTAGCCCTTAGCGCACGCGGGAGGTCGAGTTCCTCTTTTGAAACGTTTCTAATAATTCATTTCACTATCTCTCTCTCTCCCCGCATTTAGAAAATTGTGTTTTCCCCCCCCCACCCTTTGCCGGTATCAGGTGCAAACACTGTGTGCATATGTTCCCAGCGCGTCTGAATAAGGAAGCGGGTAAAACTCCCCTCTTTGTGAAAAGTTCCTTTGATTAGCTTAAGAAGCCTGCATGCTTCGTTTTAGAGAAGAACACAACAAACCACAGACGCCATCTTATTTACATTTTCCCCCTTCATACTCCGCCTCTGAGAGAGAGAGAGAGAGAGAGAGAGAGAGAGAGAGAGAGAGAGAGAGAGAGAGAGAGAGAGAGAGAGAGAGAGAGAGAGAGGAGAGAGAGAGGAGAGAGAGGAGAGATGAGAGAGGGGGAGGGAGAGAGAGAGAGAGAGAGAGAGAGGAAGAGAGAGAGGGAGAGGAGAGATAGAGGAGAGAGAGAGGAGAGAGAGAGAGGAGAGGAGAGAGAGGGAGAGAGGAGAGAGAGAAGAGAGAGAGAGAGAGAGAGAGAGAGAGAGAGAGAGAGAGAGAGAGAGGAGAGAGAATCAAGCAAGAACGAGAGAAAAAACGCAGAGCGTGTGTTTCAATGCCAAGGTGCCGGGCTCTCTTTAAGCTGTAAATGTTGTAACGGGGGGGAAGAGAAGGAGATAATGAGAGGAGGACTCCCATCCAAGTCAGCAGCATTGTTTTAATTGTTCACACTGGCAAACGCAAAGCAGAAACCAGAGAGGGCTGAGGGAGAGAGAGAGAGAGAGAGAGAGAGAGAGAGAGAGAGAGAGAGAGAGAGAGAGAGAGGAGGGGATGAAGGGAGAGAGAGAAGAGGAGGGAGAGAGAGAGGGAGAGAGAGAGAGAGAAGAGAGAGAGGGAGAGAGAGAGAGAGAGAGAGAGAGGAGAGGAGAGAGAGAGGAGAGAGAGAGAGAGAGAGGGAGAGAGAGAGAGAGAGGAGAGAGAGAGATGAATGAAGAGAGAGACTAGAGAGAATATAGAAAGAGAGTGTGTTTTTCTCCAAGCCAATGTTATAAAAAGAACAAACCTGGGCTTTTTCCCGGCAATGTGTTGGAGCAATTATGTACAAATCCCATAATTATGCCGCTTTTTTTTCTCGTTTTATTTTTTGGAAAGATGTTCGAGCCGTATGGAAATAAGACGGTAGTGCCTCGACACCCTGCAGCGCCCCCTGTGGCTGGGCATTGTATGATATTTCTGGCAGTTTGGGCTAAAAGTACCGGGGAGTTTAAGAAGAAGAGACGCTGCTGTTAAATTGTAGAGTAGAGTGGGCTTTGCTTTCGCTTCCGTGCATATGCGTTATTGAGTGTTTGTGTTTGAATTTTTGTTATGTTTTTAGTGTGTTTTTCTTCTAACAGCTTTTTAGTTCTAGATGCTGGTTACGTGTGTGTGTGTGTGTGTGCGTGTGCGTGTGCGTGTGCGTGCGTGCGTGCGTGCGTGCGTGCGTGCGTGCGTGCGTGCGTGCGTTTGGTGAGTGTGTTCCACTTTGCATGTGCAAAGTGCATGAGTGCATGTGCATTAGCCAGTGTCATGGATAAACATTAGCACCCATATTCTACCCAGTCTCTATCTGTGTACACACACACACACACATCTGATGCCCACGCACACACACACACGCACACACCCATTCCTCACACACTATCAGTACATATCCAATCCCACGTCTCTCTCTCTCTCTCTCTCTCTCTCTCTCTCTCTCTCTCTCTCTCTCTCTCTCTCTCTCTCTCTCTCTCTCT
>OLKM01002792.1:0-7500 GCA_900291075.1 Melanogrammus aeglefinus | reverse complement strand
ACCCTCACCCTCCCTCCCCCGCTGCACATGCAACATGAATGAGTGAATCGTCCGGGGTGGTCGCGGCTCTCGAACAATGCCCACGGCCGACGCCACGGGCGAGGGACTCCCCTTCTATCAACCCCTCTCTCTGGCAGAAGCCCCTCCAGCCACCAAGACGCTCCCCTTTTCAAGTGTGCAACACAAAGTGGAAGTGTTGAATACAGTTGGGGGGGGGGGGGGGGGGAGCCACCTGGCAACGCGCGGGGGATGCGGGCGAATCAAAAGAGGCCTCTGATGGCGTCAGGAGAGGTGGAGGGCGTTGGGAATACACACACCTTAATCAAGACACACGGCGATATATTTTATTTATCGGCGATTTATTATTGAGTGTCTATCGCTCGTCTATTATTCAGCGCGCCGTTGCCTGGGCTAGCCTTCTTCCTCTCTTTCTTCTTTTCCTCTCTCTCTCTCTTTTCTTGCTTTTCTTTTGTTTCTTCGCCGCTCAGTCGGGTCTCGCGGCGAGGCAGCGGAATCGGTCGGGTACATTTGGAGCTCGTTTATGAGTTGTTGTTGTTGTTGTTTTGTTGTCGTTCCCGATGCGGCGCCTCGTTTATGTTAGACCGCAACTTCCTCTGCCTGGCTTTCTTCAGGGGGTTTGGAGTTTCATGTTTTAAGAGTTGGTTATCGGACGGTTTTTCAGGGGTTTTTTTCTCATGGAAATGCTATGCGGATGGATTGGTTTCAGGGTATTCGTATTTTATTCGTTCAGGTCTTGTGCAAAAGGCAGTTAGACGGTTGTGTGTCAGTCTGTTGCTCGTTGCTGTATGGACAGCATGTTGAGCGGTTTATTCTGCCGGTGTAGACGGTTGCAACACCCTCTCAAAAACCTTTCTAGTATAGAGTATATTGCATTGGTTAGAACCGGATGTGTAAACAATATCAAGCAAACACAAATTCGGGCATTTTCATAAAGTCTTTTACGTGCATCGTTGTTTCCAGTTTGGAGTCTCAAAACTTTATCGTAAAATACATTTGTCGAAAAAACAAAACAATGAAAACAACATGTTAAGCATACCCAACAAAAAAAATTGAATAGTTCCTTTGAAGGATGGAATAAATGGTGGAAATGAGTTTACCATGGACACACAACTCATACGACAACGTCGGACGTCGTGAAACATCGGATTATCCGTGGTGTAACCAGTGTAAAGCCCCCTCTTGTCCCCCCTGTTCATCTATCGCTGGTCTCTACGGCGTGTTAGGACCCCCGATCGGGCCGACCCCCTCCTCCGACCCCCTGAGTCATGGACCCCCTGAGTCCATGACTCAGGGGCGGTCTGGGGGGGGGGCCGGGCTGCCAGGTGCTTACCATGGAGAGTCGGTAAAGATAAAAAAAATCAGGGGAATCAAGCAAAAGTCTGGAGATGAGCCAAGCAGGCCTGCCAGAGAGAGACCGTTTAATTAAAAGTGTGACATTGTGTCATAAAAACCCAGAGACCTAATCGCAATGGAGTAAGTATAATGTAATTATCAGCAGGGTTATAAATAGCTCTAATTTCATGCTTTGCGGAAAATGAAATGGAAGCGCTCGCGTGTGTGTGTGTGTGTGTGTGTGTGTGTGTGTGTGTGTGTGTGTGTGTGTGCGTCTCGGTGTGTGTGTGTGTGTGTGTGTGTGTGTGTCTCTCTCTCTGCGGGGGGGGGGGGGGGGGGGGGGTAGTTTATCGTGCATGTCGCCAGCCTTGTGCCAGCAGCACGAGACGGAGCCAAATCCAATCTGTCCTCTCAGGTCAAACGTCTGTCCACTCCGTCATCATCATCGCCCAGACAACTTGTGTCTCTCTTTCACTCTCTCTCTCTCTCCTCTCTCTCTCTCTCTCTCTCTCTCTCTCTCTCTCTCTCTCTCTCTCTCTCTCCCTCTCCCTCTCCCTCTCCCTCTCCCTCTCTCCTCTCTCCAACTACTGCTGTACTCCCTCTCTCTCTCTCTCTCTCCAACTACTGCTGTACTGCCCTCTGTCGCCTCCTAGTCACATTCCCTCTCTTGTAACTTTATCTAACGTGACCTGCGAAGATTTCGTTGGGGTGGATTTGGTGGTGGTGGGTTGGTGGTGTGTGGTGTGGTGGTGGTGGTGGTGTGGTGGTGGTGGTGGTGGTGTGGTGGTGGTACTGGGGGTGATGAGGTGGTGTGGTGGTGGTGGTGGTGGTGGTGGTGGTGGTGGTGGTGGTGGTGGTGGTGGTGGGTGTGGAGGGGGTCACGAGAAGAAGCCACCTGCCAATTGAAAGATGGCGTTCGCTGCCTCGTCGCCTCCTTATGTTTCCGGTGCCCTCCCCCCCTCTGGCATTGGGACGCAGAGGGGGGGAGAGGAGGGGAGGGGAGGGAGGGGAGTTTAATTAATCCAAAACCCTACGCTAGCGACGTGCGTCAGACCGAGTTAATCGAGCGCCAAGTGAACGAGAGAGGGAGAGAGAGAGAGAGGGAGAGAGAGGGAGAGAGAGAGGGAGAGAGAGGGAGAGAGGAAGAGAGAGAGAGAGAGAGAGAGAGAGAGGAGAGAGAGAGAGAGAAGAGAGAGAGAGAGGAGAGGAGAGAGAGAGAGAGAGAACGAGAAGAGAGAGAGAGAGAGAGAGAGACAGAGAGAGAGAGCTTAGGTGAGGGTAAATGCTATTGGGGAAAACTTGGGGACTCTCCAAGACTTTAAGGAACAACAACGACTACAACTACAACAACAACAACAACGACAACAACAAATAAGCGTGGTAAACAGACGAGCAGCCGAACAACCCCGCAGGCTAGAAGACACAGGACGACCACAAGGGGGAGGAGGGGGGGGAGGAGGAGGGGAGGCACAAAGAGCATGGCTGATGACGGGGCTTGTGGGAGAAGGGAGAAGACGAGGGACAGAGAGAGGAGGAGGAGGAGCAGGTGAGGGAGGTGAGGGCATGATGAGTACGATGGGGGAGTGAGGGGGGAGAGGGGGGAGGGGACTAATGATCTGGAGAGGGCCTTGAGCGGGACCCTGGGGAACGCCAATGAAGAGAGGGGGGAGTCGGGGGGAGAAGGGGGGGGCGCCAAGACCGAGCCAGCCTTTCAATAATGGAGGAGATTGATGAGCCTGGGCTGTTTGAAGAGGGGGGGGGGGATAAACATCTGAACGCGTGTCCATGACGATATGTATGTACTGTACATGTATGTATTTATTCATGTCAGCCCCCTCGCTGTGTGGGTGTTATATAAGAAACGGCCTCTGAGCCAAACCCGCTCACGTACCTGTGAGAAGAACGACCGCAAATCGGTTGATCCCCGGCTCCTCGGGTTGTCACCGAGCAAGACGTCTCACCGTGACTGCTCCTGACAAGCTGGCTGCCGCCCGGCGGTGGTTGACTCCACCGTCGGTGTGGGAATGAACGGTTGGAAGTCGCTCTGGATAAAAGCGTTAGCAAAATGTAAGTATGAATGTACATTGGCGTGACGGGTGAGGCTTTGGATGAAATTACAGCCAAACGGCTCGAAGCGCAAGTGCCTTCCCCTTCGTGTTAGCTGGTCATTAAGTCCAACTGACGTCAGAAAACGTCAGTTGGAAGGCAGGAGAGTCGCGGCTGTGTCGCAATTCATCGTTTTCCAACTGCTTTTTTTTTATGCAGAAGATATTTGAAAGTACAAGCGGTTGGGGCGAAGGCCATGGCGCTAATATCAGCGTTTAATTAAAATGATTGCAAATGAAAAAAGCAAAGAGCAGGGTGCTTTTAGAGAGTGGTGGGGGGGTCACTTAACAGTGATTCAAACGGGGCTTATTCAACCTTTCACAATAAAAGCCTGACTAAAAGGTGAGTCTTAATTACACCTGCGGTAAGTAATGGCTCGCACACGGCCAGGACTGAATGAGCTCAGACCACACTTAATTGTGAAGGTCAGAGTTTTGTGTGTTTTTTAATATTTTAATATTTAATGGGATATATTTTTTTTTTTACATTTGCAAAGCATAATCATAAAATACTATTCTCAGTTGCCTGTGCACAAATTCCCATATGCTTTGCTCGTTGATTATGTTTGTGTTTATTTCAGCGCAACCTAAATCACATTTTTACTTCTACTCTTTTTTTGACTCCTCTGTCTGCCAGCGTTCCATTTAATTTTTTATTTTTTTATTGTGTGGTGGCTCTAATTTCCCCCTGAAGTGACATTCTGATAGCAGGAGAACAGATGGGAATACAGGATTGTCCCGGCAAAATTCATCATGAAAAATGCATCCGACACCTGTGTAATTTGCCTAATCATCTTTTGCTAATAAGCTCCCCTCCATTAATTATGCACGACTTCCACAATGCAATCAAGATAAAAGTAAAGCTGATGACTTAATACCCTTCAAAATAATTACCTCCCTGTGATGACTTAATACCCTTCAAAATAATCTACCTCCCCTGTCCTATTCTCGCAAGGCCCCCCACAGCGCCCGTTCCCCCCCCCGTCCTCCCACCTCCCACCAATCCTCCACCACCCCCCCCCCCATGCCAAACTGTCTGGGACAGCTTTCTTTTGATTCTATCCCCCGACCTCCCTGGGGACGTCCAATGGGATTAGAGAATAGGAAACGCCTGGCACACAGGGACTCACCACATGGCAGGCACCGCGCAAGGATCGAGGGTGGGGCTTTAAGATTGGGGGTGTGGTGTGGGGTTGAGGGTGTGGTCTACACGTTGGGGGTGTGGTTTGGGGTTGAGGGTGGGTTCTATGAGTTGGGGTCTTGTTTGGGATTAAGGGTGTGGCCTATGAGTTGGGATGTGGTTAAGGGGTTAAGGTTTTGGTGTACGATTTGGGGTGTGGTTTGGGATTCAGGAAGTAGTCTAAGAATTGCGGTGCGGTTAAGGGGTTGAGGGTGTGGTTTACAAGTCAGGGGTGTGGTTTGAGATTCCGGGTATGGTTTACAAATTGGTTTGTGAATGAGGGTTTTGTGTACGATTTGGGGTGTGTTTTTTTTATTGAGGGTGTGATTTTACGATTTGGGGGTGTGTTTTGTGATTGAGGGTGTGTTCTACGATTTGGGGATGTGGTTTGGGATTGAAGGTCTGGTCTAGGATTTGGTGGGGGTGGTTTGGGGTTGAGGGTGTGGTCTACGATTCGGGGGGTGGTTTGGGGTTAAGGGTGTGGTCTACCAGTTGGGGTGTGGTTTGGGGTCGAGGGTTGGGTCTTACAGTTTGGGGGGTGTGGATTAGGGTTGAGGATGTTGTCTACAATTTGGGGTGTGGTTTGGGGTTGAGGTTGTGGTCTACAATTCTGGGTGTGGTTTAAATTGGGATGGGGTCTTTTATTTGGGGGTGTGGCCTAAATTTGGATGTGGTTAAAGATTAGATGTGACGCATGAGAATCTACTCAGAGTCAGTTTAAGGTGGTATGGCCTGAAAACTGGCCCCTGGTTCGTTGCTTAGGGGCAAGGGGCAATTAAGAGGTTCTTAACAGATCTTGCTAGGCTCGTGTTCCATACTGAACCACAATGGGATCCTCTTGTCCTGCAGTTAGACCTGAGTTATGAGTGCTGATTTTATTCAGCCAAAAAGGAAAGTGGGTGGGGCTTCCACTAAGACAGGGCGGTCTTCTAGGCCTTGCTCCTGTGTGGGCCAAACTGGCAAACTCCTTGGATAACACCACAAAGAGGCCTAGAAGTTGCACACGATTCCCCGGCAATCATTTCACCATCTTCTTGACGGAAGGAACTGGTAATTCTCCAAAGATATGTTTGAATGCTAATGCTGTCCATGGTGAGAAAGCTACCTTTGTATCAGTGCCATTACATCACTTGTCCTTCAAATTAAAAAAACACGTCTCTCTGACCTCGTGCATTGTCTCCCTTTTGTTATCTCCACCTGTCAATCATCTTCGCTTGTCAATCAAACATCTGACACGGTCCAGTTTGATCCAGGACTGGTGGATGTGGGAGGAGCTCAGACTCCAAGCATGGGTTTGTTTTCGACGTTGAAAGGAGGAGATTTAGAAGAGAGGGGTTCGAAAAAGAAGGAGAAAGCCACAAGCCAGATATTAGAAATACATAGCGATTATACTTAATAATCTACAAGAGGCTTTCTCACAATAAAAACAAGTATTTCAATTCCTGCACTCAGCACTGTATAATTTCACGCCATTTTACCCCAATGATGCTAATTAATGAAGCTTTCATGTCCTCTCTCCAATGTGTGTTCTTTATTATACGCTATTCATTCCATTCATGGTCCAGGCAGCGTTCCCAGTGTAGGTGAACCAGGAATGCTTTTGAATGTGTTTTTCCACATCCAAAGCTAAAGCTTCTGGTGGCACACTTTTTAGGGGAAAGCATTATTTTCCTCCTCCTGTGGCTGCTACGATCTAAATCCTTGCTCCTTTTAGGGATATTTTGGCAAAAGCCCAACGTCAGGAAAACCCTCTGTCGGTAAGCTAGCTCAGTCTTTGTGTAAGGCCCTAGATAATGAAAGTTAATGTTTTCCCATTTCCACTGTTACTGTATTATTACCGTCAAAATACAAGCACACTTCATGCCAATGTTTTCATTCATATGGTGCACCTTTTTTGAAATGTCGATACTGATATCGATGCAAAATTGGGAAATATCTTTTCTACTACCGATTTGTTCAGATTTTGGGTGTCACCGATCTGTTTCACATCGCATGGCAGTGACTTCAGTGTTGTTTAGGTGTATATTATTATTTCGGTTTGTGATTGGTGTCGTTCAATCCAATTATTAATGTGCAACAGAATCTAACAAACAAGGTAAATCAAATGAGATCGTCAAAGAGGTCCAAAAATTCATTTATCAATTTTTTACACCTGACATGAGACTTAAAACTGTTGAAATCGGTTTAACAGTTGCTCTCTCTGGCCAGCTGGTTGTGTATTGCATGGCCCCTGTTAAATAAACAAATACTCTCAACTAATTTAAGAGGTATTCCAGCTTTTTGTCAACTATAAGCGGGTGAAATGCTCTGTGAGAATAACTGTTTTTGACTGTGCCCACCCCTGTATGATTTATAGACTGCTCCCGGCTTAATCCTGACCAACCACAGCATCTTTGATCCTGGTACTCAATCCGGGCTGTCACTCACAGGTAGCGCGATTGCATCACTTCTCAAGGCTGCACAGGGGGGAGGGACAAAGCTTCTGATCTTGAAAAGTTCCTCCCCGCCTGATACCGTTTGGACAGTTACGGTCCCTTCATATAAAGCCACGACCAAGGCTCAGATCAGAGGGAAAATCATTAGTTAAAAACATGCCAGACATCTGTCTCTTCTCCTACATTCACTCAGATTAATTAAATGTACTGGCTGTGAAATGCTGTTTGACTAAAGACTTTATTTTGAGAGATGATTTGGGGGGGGGGGTTATGCCCACACACACACACATACACAAACACACACACACACACTCACACAGACATGCACACATGCATGCACACACAGACAGACACACACACACACACACACACACACACACACACACACACACACACACACACACACACACACACACACACACGCACA
>OLKM01002791.1:50000-54663 GCA_900291075.1 Melanogrammus aeglefinus | reverse complement strand
GTGGTGGAGGAGGAGAAGGTGGTGGAGGAGGAGGAGGAGGAGGTGGTGGAGGAGGAGGAGGGGGTGGAGGAGGTGGGAGGAGGGAGGAGGAGGAGGAGGAGGAGGAGGAGGGGTGGAGGAGGAGGTGGTGGAGGAGGAGGAGGGGGTGGTGGAGGAGGAGGAGGTGGTGGAGGAGGAGAAGGTGGTGGTGGATGAGGAGGGCGTGGTGGGGTTGGTGATGGTGGGGAAGGAGGAGAAGGTGGTGTTGGATGAGGAGGAGAAGGTGGTGGAGGAGGAGAAGGGGGTGGTGGAGGAGGAGAAGAAGGTGGTGGAGGAGGAGAAGGTGGTGGAGGAGGAGGAGAAGATGGTGGAGGAGGTGGTGGTGGGGGGGAGGTGGAGAAGAATGTGGTGGAGGAGAAGGGGGTGGTAGAGGGGAAGGTGGGGAGGGACTGGTGGAGGAGTAGGTGGTGGATGAGGCAGGTGGTGGTGAGAGAGGAGGAGGTGGTTGTGGAGGAGTAGGTGGTGGTGGATGTGGAGAAGAGGTTGGAGGAGGAGGAGGTGGTGGAGGTGGTGGTGGTGGAGGAGGTGCTGGGGTGTCTACAAGGGCCGGGGGTCTCGGAGCAGAACTCGCCAGACCGCCAATGTCCACCGTTCAGCCCTCCCAGATTGTGCAGGGAGGGAGGGAGGGAGGCGGGGGAGGGAGGGAGAGAGAGAGAGGGAGAGAGGGAGAGAGAGAGGGAGGGGGGAGGGAGGGGGGAGAGGGAGGGAGGGAGAGAGGAGGGGGGGGGGGAAGGGAGGATAACACCTGGTTTGCTGGACCACTCATACCTGAGGGTCTGATGCTGTGTAGATGTCCTGGTTCTTTGCCCGGTGACCCGTGACCATATAAGGGCGGTGGTGGTGGTGTTGGGAGTATGGGCGAGTCCCAATACACCCCCTAGACCTACTTTTTAACCCTATCCCTAAATTGCGCGCGTTCCCGCGAGGGTAGTGGTGTCCCAATTGCTCTTTGCATGTAGGGGTAGTGGACATAACGAGGGGGAGGGGGTATGAATCCAGCCCTTCAGAGCGAGGGATTTCAGATGCTGACTCGCCGAGGGAGGGCCAGAGAAAATTTCCCAGAATGCTTTGCGTCACCATTTGCAATACCGTAGCAAAACAACATGGGCGGCCCCCGACGTAACGTAACGTAACGTAACTACGTAGTCGCTTACGCGTGCCCGAACGTTAAAACGATGGCAGTGACGTAGCAAGTGGTGTCCCAATCCCTAGGAAGATTACAAGCCCTACCCCTTGTGGCTTCATTTCGAGGGTGAAGTGGTAGTGGATGAATTCTAGTGGTAGTGGATGAGGGCTAGTGGTTGTGAGTAGGGTGAACATTGGGATTGGGCCTAAGTGTGTGTGTGTGTGTGGGGGGGGGGGGGGAGTAATAATCATCTTATCACGGTGATTATCGTCGTCAGAGCAATTACTATCATTAGAGTTGGACGATAAGGTATTATTTCTGACAGCCTAATAATAGACGACGCTTGAGTTACTGCATGGTAGTAGAGTTGTAACCGAGCGAAACTCAGAACACACGACTTTGAATGTATTTCTTTTGACCCTCTCTCTCTCTCTCTTTCTCTCCCCCATTTCTTTGACTCTCTACCTTTCTCTTTCTCTCTCTTCCTCCCCCCCCTCTCTCTCTAAATTCCTCTATCTCTCTCTCCCATCTCTTTCGCTCTTTCTTTCACTCATTCTCGCTCTCTCCCCCATTTCTTTGACTCTCTCTCTCCCTCTTTCCCTCTCTCCCCCATTTCTTTGACTCTCCTCTCCCTTTCTCGCTCTCTCCCCCATTTCTTTGACTCTCTCTCTCCCTCTTCCCCTCTCTCTCCCATTTCTTTGACTCTCCTCTCCCTCTTCCCCTCTCTCCCCCATTTCTTTGACTCTCTCTTCCTATCTCTCCACCTCCCCTCCCTCTCTCTCTACTTTTGTCTAACTCTTTCTCCCGCTACCCCCGCCCTCTCTCTTACTCTCTCTCTCCCCCCCCCCTTTCTGTCTCTCTCCCCCATTTAGTTGACCCTCTCTCTCTCTCTCTCTCTCTCTCTCTCTCTCTCTCTCTCCCATCACTCTCTCTCTCTCTCTCGCCCCCATGACTCACCCCACCCCACCCTCCGACCCCTCCAGCTCCTTATTTATTTTTCTCCTCATGGCGGTTTGTTGACTCAAGCCTCTCCTTGACGGTGGAGGAGGAGGAGGGTGGGGGTGGAGTGAGAAAGGTGTGCTTGTGTGTCCTGGGAAGCTGTTGAGACTTGCTGTGGCTGGTCTCCTCCTGCCCCCCGCCCCCCCAAACATGTGTGTTTCCTGGAAGCTCTTTCACACAGTGTTCCATATGGGGTTGGGGGTTCGACTCCCAATACCCTAAGGCAGCGGTTCACAACCTTTTCTGGCCCGTGACCCAGTTTCCAACCCTGAAAATGTGCGTGACCCCGGTACTTTTGTGAGTCTTGCTTTAACACAAACAGTTTTTCACCCAATCAGCATCAGCCGGTGATACCAATCATACCCAGTGATTAAAAGTCATTTGCCCGTGGCTGTGAATCATTAGGTTTTGTTGTTTCAGACGTCTATTGGCCCTTTAAAACCAATCAAAATAGTTTCCTCTGATGGATCATTAAATATTTCAAGCTTATGTCAGCCATCTTCTGCGACCCCATATGCAAATCAGGGGACCCCAATGGGGCTCCTGACCCCCAGGTTGGGAAACGGAACCACTGTCTCCAGGTGTAACCTCACCTGGGTAGGAAGTGTTTAGATTCAAAGTTTCTGTGTGGAAGAGCTTCTCAGCCCTCTGCCGAGTTCAGTGTTTGGAAAAACCAGGAGTTCAGCCTCACACGGGACGGGGTGTTCTTCCTGCTTGAGCGGCCCTCATCTACACACACGCACGCACAACCACACACAGGCAAGTACACAGACACACAGACACACGGTGACGTACACGCACACAATCAGTCAGACGCACACAAGCATGCATACAGACACGCACTGACACACACACACAGACACTCACAGGCGCACAAACACACACACATCTAGATCTACACACATGCTGACACAGACACACACACTCACACACACACACACACACACACACACACCATCAGATGTAAACACACACACACACACACACACACACACACACACACGGGCTGGAAAGAAAAGGAAGGGGGTTTGATGGAAGTGGTGCCAGTTCTTTGAGGTGCTGCGATTAGGGCAAGATGGTGGCGGCCGGCCCGCGGTCGGAACACCTGGGCCACAGCTGAGTAAACCTGCCCAGGATGGGCCAATGCTAAGAGCAGCTCCAGGCCAAGCCCAGGCTCACAACGGATCATAAAGTAACATAACAGAGAGAGAGAAGGAGTCAGTCACTGTTGAAACAGTGAGCGGCACGACCGACGCAGTAAACCAGCGTTAAACACACAAAAAACGTTTGTTTGTCGATTTGTCTTTTTGTTTGATGCGTCTGTAAAGACGTTTTTCCCAACAGGTGACTATGACATCACTTTTTCATGCGGACCCCGACCCCATCGGCCGGAACCAACTGCCTTCTGGGTAACGAACCCATTGGCTCTGTCAAACTCATGTTTTCCTCTATTCCTTTCTCTTTTTAACACGCCCACCTACCTATTAGAAAACCATTTTCACACACACTGTTACAAAAAAGGTTTCAGCTGTGCGTTCACACCGCGTATTGTCCAGAGGATCCACACGCTGCACAGGAAATTAAACAAAGCAACCAGAGACTCATGGGGAAGATGTGCCGGTATTTAACCCCTCATGAAACATGAGCTCACTCGGCCCCGGGAGGTGAAACAGGAGGCCCGCGTTCCCCTCTCCCCTGTGTGGTTCAACCTCATCGAGTTGTTATTGCGTTCTGGCTAGGGAACGCCAACTGGTGAGGCATAGGTGCCTTGCTCCAGGGCATCTCAGGGGTAGTAAATGTGAAATGGATTGCATTTATATCACGCTTTCCTAACCAGTGGCCACTCAAAGCCGGTTACAACATTGCCTGACGTTCACCCGTTCATGCACACGTTCACACACCAACGGCGGTGTCAGCCACGCACGGCGACAGCCCCGCTCGTCGGGAGCAGTGAGAGTGAGGCGTCTTGCTCAGGGACACTTCGACAATCAGCTAGGAGAAACTTGGTGATCAAACTAGCAACCTTCCAGGTTACGAGCCATCCCGCTCTACATCCTGAGTCACAGGGTTAGTTCAAAAATGTCTTTGTAATTAAATTCACCCTCTTAGATTACCCGGTCGACTCTAGGGATTCGTGCTGGCAACCCCAGCTCTATGCTGGTTCCTACTTTCCCGGGCCGTTGCGTTCTGCGATCGGGGATTCGTTGGACGTCGCCCTCCTTTGAGCGCAGCGAGGAAACCGACTCGTGTGTTGTGTTTATTTGTGTATTCCCTCTGAGAGAGTCTCACCGAAACTACCGCAATCAAAAACCAATTAGTGCTCTAATTAGCTCGCTAACGAGGGGCAGCGGGCGATGGTTCGTGGCTGGGGGGGTGGGGGGGAGCTACAGCCGGCTTGTACGACTTAAGACCCTCCAGTCCGGGGGGATGAGGGGAGGAAGGAGGAGGAGGGGGAGCTTGGGGCCAGATTGCAGAGTAATTTCCCCAACTCTTTGACTT
>OLKM01002791.1:32500-45000 GCA_900291075.1 Melanogrammus aeglefinus | reverse complement strand
ACAGACAGATAGACAGACATACAGATAGACACGAGGACGGACATAATAGACAAGACAGGCACACAAATGTTGACATACAGACAGACACATGGACGTAGAAAACAGACGGACAAGCACACAATACACACACACACACACACACACACACACACACACACACACACACACACACACACACACACACACACACACACACACACACACACACACACACACAGGCAGACAGAGAGACTGACGGGCAGGCAGGCAGACAGACAGACCGACCGAGAAATGAGTGCGCATGTAGGTGCACACACCCACAAACACAAAGGACTACTACACCCAGAAATCTTCTTACTACAATGTCCTCAATCCAACACAATGTCTCCAGACAGTGATGGAGGCCAGAATCTCTCGTACCGGTCAGTGCCCCCCCCTCCCACTATGGGCCACCCATGTAACCCTGGTAGAAAGCTCACACACTTAACTTCTGCCGGGGCGGAGTTCATGCGAGGAGCCCGATCCAAACTAATTCAAACAGAGTGTGACATGACCTTATCCCCTGGCCTAGGAGTCAACTGGAAGGACTGGCACCCTACAGAGACACTCTGAGGTCACACACCACACACACACACACACACACACACACACACACACACACACACTCACACACACACACACACACACACACACACACACACACACACACACACACACACACACACACACACACAAAGGCACATGCACACACACACACACACACACACACACACACACACACACACACACACACACATAAACACAAAGGCCCACACACACACACATCAGCACACACACACACTTGCATACACATGCACACACAAACAAACATTAGCACACACACACAAACACACACACACAAACTGTAGCACAAACACACACATACATGCACGCACACACACACTAGCGCACACACGCAAGCACACATACAAAGAGTGCAATCAGAACTTCTAGATAGATTTGGGTTCTTGTCCGTGTTTGCCAGTGCGTCCACCCACCCCTGGAAACCTCAGCCATCCATCGCGGCCAGAAATGTGTTCTCCTGTGTCCCAGGGTTGGGCTCGGAGCGATGGAAAGATAGAGGTGGTCGTGGGAGGGTGGGGGTGGTTTGTGGGGGGGGGGGGACTCCTTTGTTGACACTGAGCAAACAACTACTAAAGGTCGGTAATTTGAGGCCATGCGCCCCCCATCTCCCCACCCTGTCAACAGCTTTAACAAACCAAATGTAAAGGGAAGGATGGTATATGAGAGAGAGAGAGAGAGAGAGAGAGAGAGAGAGAGAGAGAGAGAGAGAGAGAGAGAGAGAGAGAGAGAGAGAGAGAGAGAGAGAGAGAGAGAGAGAGAGAGAGAGAGAGAGAGAGAGAGAGAGAGAGAGAGAGAGAGAGAGAGAGAGAGAGAGAGAGAGAGAGAGAGAGAGAGAGAGAGAGGGAGAGAGAGAGAGGGAGACAGACAGAGAGAGAGAGGGATGGTGTGAGAGGGAATGGAAGAGAAGCTGAGGTGAAGGGGGAGGAGAGAGAGAGAGAGAGGGGAGAGAGAGAGGGGGTGAAGAGAGAGAGAGAGAGATGAGAGAGAGGAGAGAGAGACGGAGAGAGAGAGAGAGGAGAGAGAGAGAGAGAGAGAGAGAGAGAGAGAGAGAGAGAGAGAGAGAGAGAGGGGGGGGAGAGCAGAGTGATTGACGTGCCTTGCTTCACATTCTTTCTTTTCAACAAAACAAAACCTCAGCCTTGGTTGATTTTAAAGAGCTCTTTGTCGGATGCAAACCTGATAAGAGCAAACAAATGGGGGGTGTTTGGAGGTGTGTGTGTGTGTGTGTATTCTGTGTGTGTGTGTGTTGTGTGTGTGTGTGTGGGGGGGGGGTCTCTGTTACCTGACCACATGGCTGGAGAGACACCCATTCGCCGAACGGGGATTGCTGATGACTTGCTGCTCCTTACGGGCCCTTAAGTTTGTTATTTTGCTTTGGGTTTCGACTCTGAGTTTAAATTGCGTTTCTGGGAATCCAATTTGGATGGTTTTGTGTTTGGGCTGGCAAGGGGAGTCGCAATTAACCGACGCAAGCTCCCAGTCTGCCAGTGTGAAATGAATATGTCATGTACCAGTCGCGTCTTTCTGCGCTAAATCCACTCTTGGATTCATAGGCAATGCGACATCTACCCAGCCATTCCCAAATAGCTTTTACTCTCTTTTTTGTACTCTTCTTTCAATATAACCATGATTATCGCTGCATTTGGGATGGGAAAATAATTAAGCTATTCCAATCTGAGGTTAGTTCAACTTTATTATGCTGAAGGAAACTTCAGGAGTCTACTGTATCAAGCCAAACTATGACGGTAAGCATCGGACTACACAACCAAACTATGACGGTAAACATCAGACTACACTACTGAATTCTAACAGTAAACATCGGGCTAAACTACAGAGTTCTCGCTAATCCTAACAGACTCTTTCTCTGGCCTGGAGACCATCTCATCAGAAGAGACCTCGGCTGAATCACATCATCCTGTTCCTTATAAAACGGTAGATCGTTCAGCGAGTCAATGACATACTTAACGTCCTAAAGACACACAATACAACTAACCTACCACGAATGTAGCAATGCTACAAGGCCTGCCTGACGCTATGACAAGTAGCTGATGGAGAGACAGACAGAACAGATTTCTGTAGCTGATGGAGAGACAGACAGAACAGCTTTCTGTAGCTGATGGAGAGACAGACAGACCAGATTTCTGTGTTTCCACAAAGTGTGAAAACCTTCCAGACAGGTTCTGGCACGCTGTGTTGTGCAAACACCGCTTCTCTTTAAAACAACCCGACGGTCTAATATTTATTGTTTGGTTTGGGTAACGGCGGGGCTGGATTACAGTAGAGGTGGAGTGGCCATGGTGGAACAGGGAACTTCCAGCCGCCCTGAATTCTTGCTCCTCTCTCTCTTTCTCACTCTACCTCCCTCCCTCGCTCCCTCTCTCCCTCTCGCTCTCCTCCCCCTCTCTCTCTTTCTCTGTCTCTCCCTCTAACTCTCACACTCCCTCTCTCTCTTTCTCTCTTTCTCTCTCTACCTCTCTCTTCTCTCCCCCACTCTGTCTCTGGCTCTCTCTCTCTCTCTCCCTCTCTCTCTCTCTCTCTCTCTCTCTCTCGCTCTTCTCTTCTCTACTCTCTCTCTCGTCGTCTCTCTCTCCTCTCTCTCTCTCTCTCTCTCTCGTCTCTCTCTCTCTCTCGTTCCCTCGTCTCTCTCTCTCTTCTTCTCTCTCTCTCTCTCTCGCTCTCCTCCCCCCCTCCGCTTTTCTCTCCCGCTATCTTCTCGTTATCTCTCTCTCTCTCTCTCTTCCTCTCTCTCTCTCGCTATCTCTCTCCTCTTCACTCTCTCTCTCTCTCAGTCGCTCTCTCTCTCCTCTCTCTCTCTCCTCTCTCTCTCTCTTTCTCTCTTCTCTCTCTCTCTCTTCTCCTCTCTGACTCCTCTCTTCTCTCTCTCTCTCTCTCTCTCTCTCTCTCTCTCTCTCTCTCTCTCTCTCTCTCTCTCTCTCGCTCTCTCTCTCTCTCCCTGTTGAATAAAGATGATCAATTTGATGTTCCACTTCCAGAACCGTCCCCAGGTTTTGTTCCATGACAGCCTGATAGACGGCGTGTTTCAGCAGCTCAAAGTAAAACAGTCCTACTTAAAAAAAAAAACACGCACCCAAACACCGCTAAAATACAGTTAATCTCCTATGTCTTAATAATGGATTTAAATTGGAGGCCACCCACTCAGACAGACGCCGTCGCATTTAAAAAAAAAAAAAGCGTAAAAAGATATGTCTCATAAACGCTTTGAAAAATGTACACCCTTGCTACTACCCCTCCCCCCAGAAGAAGTCATGATCCAAATGGAAAAGTGAGCGTCTTTTTCTTTCTCCCAACATGTGGACCCAGGAGCTCAGAGAGCTGGGCAGCCATCACGTTCTTTTTCATAACAAAGATTCACAAATGTTTTCCAGACTGGAAGGCAGCAGTGGCGACTCCATCGGGGTATTGGATAATGTCTTGGCACTGCCGAGTCGGTCTGCGAGGCATAAATATGACCGTTTAAAAAGAAGAAGAGAAGAAGAGGGAAAAAGAAAAACGTTGGTGCCACTTGGCAGCGTGGCCCCCGCGGGCAGAGTGATGAGTGGACGGCTTGTGTCCATCGCTGCCCCCTATCGGCCACTTTGGGGAACTGCCGCATTCCCAGCTGAGTTTGCGGTTATAGTTTCCCTTATTCTTTTTGACTAGTGGTTACTTGAAGTCGGGCTCTTTGGTGGACATTGCTGCGCTTGAGTTGAGAATTTGAACAATAAAACTTTCCCCTTTGTGTCGATCTGGGAATTTGACGTGGCTGTGGATATGTCTGCAGGGTGTCTTTAACAACGGTTTTATGGAGCAACATGCGTTTGTGGTGAAGGGGAAGGTACTGTCAAAGACAGAGCTGAACGAGAGCGGAAGTGTGGTGGAGAGAGAGAAGGAGGAGAGAGAGAGGGAGAGAGGGGGAGGGAGGGAGGGAGGAGAGAGGGAGAGAGAGAGCTTCACCATGTGTATTCATCCCATCTTTTGTACTGTGTGTGTGTGTGCGTGCGTGTGTGTGTGTGTGCATGCGTGTGTGTGTGTGTGTGCGTTTGAGTCTGTGCGTGTGTGTGTTTGTGTGTATCTGTGTGTGTGTGTGTGTGTGTGTGTGTGTGTGTGTGTGTGTGTGTGTGTGTGTGTGTGTGTGTGTGTGTGTGTGTGTGTGTGTGTGTGTGTGTGTGTGTGTGTGTGTGAACAAGCGTTCGTGCGTGCATGTGTGTGTGCCGCGAGAGAGAGAGAGAGAGAGAGAGAGAGAGAGAGAGAGAGAGAGAGAGAGAGAGAGAGAGAGAGAGAGAGAGAGAGAGAGAGAGAGAGAGAGAGAGAGAGAGAGAGAGAGAGAGAGAGAGAGTGAACGAGAAAGGGCGAGAGAGTGAGCGAGGTGGAGAAAGGGCTGTATGGGCTACATAAATCTTGGCCTGAATTACTATCATTATTGTAATGACTCTGTAATGCTTTCTTTCCTGGACCAGTAATTGTTACCAAACCCCATGTTCAGTCGTACAGGTGGACAAATTAGCCTCCTCTCACGGCCTTCAGTGTTTGGACCTTCTGTTACTGCAGTCCAAGGATTTTCAAGATAAGAGCCCCAGGACAGGAGCACCGCATCGCGCTCTTATTAATCTTCAGAGGAACTACCCAGCGCTCTCTTCATATCGTTGTCGGTTTGAAACATGAGTGGGAGGCCTGAGCTGGAGGGTCCCGGGGAGATCAAGGCGTCTCCTCAGGTACATGAGCCTAACCCAGGAGATGACTAGTATACTCAGTGAAGTAACACACCATTTCCACTGCATATGGGCAGCAGAGTTAGATTAGCCTTGTGGCTGTAATCTGGCCCAATTCCATATTGTGCAATGTCCCTGTCAAATAACCGTAAAATAGAATAACCAGGTGGTTTAGGTGTTGCACTCAAAACTGTAAGGTAGTCCGATCCCCAATGTTGGTAACATTGAACCTGTGTGCAGTGCAGTATTCTTCACCCTCTCTCAGTCTTCCTCATCATCTCTCGATGTGATGATGGAAGCTCTGGTAGCAGAATCGAGTGGGCCACTTTGGTCACCAATCCAACCAGAAAACCACTGTGGTCTGGCTGTGAGTTGATAGTGTTTGGTCAAGGACTTGTGTTACAACCTTTGACCCAAAAGGAAATGTTAAGAGCAAACTGGAGAGCAGGATCTCTCAGGATAACCATTCTACAAGCACAACAGTGTTCACTGGAGGCCTTTGGAACAAACTGGTTTGAGCACAAAATCTGTTGGGAGGGATTAGATGAGAGTCTTCATCATCTGAAGTCTCTTCTTCTTCAAAGCCTCCCAGAGTCACCCCCAGAGTTGGTTTTGAGTCAGCTGGGAAGGGGGGAGGCCTGGTTGATGAACACGGTGACCAGGAAGTGTGGTAGAAACAGATTTATTTCGGTGTTCGCGGCCCGTGTTGTTTCAGCCTTCTCAAGGTGCCTCTAACCTTCCAGAGCTCACCGACCGCGGGAGGGGGGGGGGGGGGGGGGGGGGGGGGGGGGGGGGGTCAGCGTTCCCAGTCTGCTGGAGAGGTCGAAAGGAAAACAACTAAAACGGGTTGAAAGTTCTTGGTCTTCCCGAAAAACGTTCAAACCACTTCCGTATTGAAGACATCCGCCCAAAACAAGCAAAGGGCCGGAGCAGGAACAAGACCGGGAAGGGCTAATGACACACTGCCTGTGCATGTCAGACACTGCTTACTGCCTGTAGATGTGTGGTTCAAACATCTCTTTAAGCGATCAGGGCTGGTGTTACACCAGCACGCAGTGACCGCTAAATTACAACCGTAACCGGACGGAAACCTACTACTCATACTCAAAGCATCCGCGAGTCTGTGCACAAGCTATCTCGGTCGTTAAGGCGGTGTAACAAAACTTTATTAATTCAATCGTCAAGGCGCAAAAGTTCAGCAACTAAAAAACTTTGTCTAAGCGTATTTTCAGATCTTGTGTTTTTTTCTTCCTCTCCCCGTTCCTCTTTTAAACAGCAACTCTTTCCATGAATCCCATATGGTTTTTCGCTTCACTCAGAGAGCTGACTTCAAAAGGCGAGCTCCGACATCTTTGAACGTGTCGTAATTACCAGCGTTTAAAGCTGCACATGAGGCCCATGCTGCATCAATCAGACCCTCGCACCTGATTCCAATCACCGCCGGTGCTGTTCCGACACCCGCAGCTCAGACTTTAAGCTCCGGGAAAGTGTCAGTGCGACGCCAATCTCCGTGTTTTCTCTTCCTTGAGAAACTTGCTTAAACAAAGCCACATTGGTTAAATCTGCTTATTGTTTGGTCGAATGTGAAACTGTTATCAACCACGCAAGGTGACCGCCAGCACGCCAGGAGCAGTTTGGGTGAGGTGCCTTGCTCAGGGACACCTCGATACTTGACACTCGGTTAGGCGAAGCCGGGGGATCGAACTAGCAACCTTCTGGTCACATGTCGAACCCTTCTTCCTCCACAACACATTGCACATAACCAAGCAAACCCTGGAGAGTTTTCTTGCTCAAGGACACCTCGATACTCAGCTTAGGAACAGCCGGGGATCGAACCGGCAACCTTCTGGTCACATGTCTACCGTTCGGGGGTTGGCTTAGTGAGGTGCAATGTGTTGTGTCGTGTGGTTCAAAAGACATGCATCTGACATTCTGTGATATATGATATATTTGTCAACCGACGGTTTATGTATTGCTGTCGGTGGAGCAAGGCATTCTTCCTCCGCCCGCACTCCACGCCATGAGCGGGGAGTCACCGTGCAGTCGCTCTTTCAGCGGCAGAACTTGGAGACAGCTGCACTTTCCATCAGAAGTGGTTTTAAAAGTCATTTATCGTCTCTGCTTCAGACCGGGGAGTGGAATAAACGTGTGTGTGTGTGTGTGTGTGTGTGTGTGTGTGTGTGTGTGTGTGTGTGTGTGTGTGTGTGTGTGTGTGTGTGTGTGTGTGTGTGTGTGTGTGTGTGTGTGTGTGCTACATGGATCAGAACATAAGTAGGAAAACGTGCCCAACTCATAAAGTCCAGGCATGTTTTTGGCCTGCAGTTGAAGACAGACTCGAGTGTGGAGCTATACTAGGCCTATAGATAGACAGACAGGTATATATATATCGGATAGGATCAGCTAGGATTAACTTTATTAATTCCAGGGGGGAACGTTGTTCTCGATAGACGGTGAGATGGAGGAACGTCGTCCATGCAGAGGCTTGTCTGAGGGAACGTCATTTGGATGACGGAACAATGACTGTTTCAAGTCGCTAGTCTAAACTGTGCAAACACACAGCGAGGATCAAAGACAGACCCCAGCGAGTTGCAAAAAATAAAATTGTTTAGTCCAACTGTCTGAGCGGTACTGTTGGATGGGAAAAAATGAACAGAGAAATTCAAACTAACTTCAAAAACGTCTTTTTTTTTTTTTTTTTACTTTGTCTAAGTTATAACCAAAAGCAGGCGCCGTGAAAATTCCCATCTGGGCACTCGTTCCTTGCTGAGTACAGACTTAACGCCGCACTACATTCCCTCTGATCTCGGCGTCTTGTTTCTCTGCAACAGAACGAGACGCGCACTGGCGTTGCGGCGGCAGCCTCAGATGGGGCCGCGGGAGCGCGCTGCGTGCTGAATCGGAAACCCACACCGGCCAGATTTAGCGGAATTTGTCCAGTCCCGAAATTGAATCGCAGGTGTGGAGACCTCGACTGCAGGAGATCCTCCGGATAAGGTAGTGAATGAAGTTAATAAACGAGGCTGGCATTTTTAAATCGTCACTACTTCAGTCCACACTATTGTAACACTGTGGACAAGGTTTTGTGTCACGAAAACTAGACATTTTATTTCACCATTTCACTATTTTCTTCCTTTCATGATCGGTAACTAGTGTAAACTACCAGTATCTGCAGTAGTTCAAAAGCACAAAGCAAACCCTTTAGTAGTGTTTTTGAAGGGCAGTAGGCCTAAGGGCTTTTGTAGGTAAGGGGTTTGTCTTTCAACCAGAATGTAATGTGTTCGATTCCCAAGGCCCCAACCGTCTACCTGTTTAGGCATCCGTGAGCAGACTTTAATATTATTTGCTTTCATGAAAACTTCCACAAAATTATTGATAAGGGCTATGTATTGAAACCCTGTCTTTAAAAAGGGTAGGCCTAGGTCTTAAATCCATTCCAGGCTCACCATACTGGTTTATGGTTTACCAGCGGGGCAGGGGGTGGGCGGGTAAGTTGCCCACCAAGACCACCTGCCTGGAGCACTGACCATCCTCCTATCAGTCAGCTCAGATCATCATCCGTCACAGGGAGCAATCAAACACCACCGTCAAATGAGTCTTAAACGAAGCTGCTGACCGAAGCAAAACCACCTGGTTGACTTCTGCACCGATGAAGTACCAGTCTGACTTTATGTTGTGATATGGAGACAAACATGCAAAAAGTTACAAACATGCGGACCCAAAAACCAAACGCAAACACTGCAGTTTTTTTTTAATGTAGGCTTGTATGCGATGTATTAAAAGCTCGGTAAAATCTTGCTAATAAGCGTTTCAGCGACTAAAGGACGACACTTCGGCGCCCCCTAGTGGCTCTCAATGGGATCTTCTAGAGTCGTAATAGATGAGAAAACGATTTATTTGCAGGCTATCCTGTTGGACAAAAGGAAGATAATCCTGAATAACCTTGAAGCTCCACCGACTCTTCTCAGAACAAAGGAACGAGTGATGTCAGGCCTCAGTGAACACCTACCAAGTATTCCATGTCTACTGCCAAAGTTGATTTATTTACATTGTTGTCTAGCTTACACAAATCTCAGCACACATGTGATTCAGAGTGTGGGGGTTGAGGTCGACTGAGCTTGTCCTCTCCCCCCCCCCCCCCCCCCCCCCTCTCTCTCTCTCTCTCTCTCTCTCTCTCACCTCTCTCTCTACTCTCTCTCTCTCTCTCTCTCTCTCTCTCTCTTCTCTATCTCTTTCTCCTCTCTCTCTCTCTCTACCTCTCTCGTACCTCTACCACTCACTCACTCTCTCTCTCTCTCTCTCTCTCTCTCTCTCTCTCTCTCTTCCTCTCTCTCTCTCCCTCTCTCTCTCTCCTCTCCTCTCTCTCTCTCTCTCTCTCTCTCTCCTCTCTCTCTCTCTCTCTCTCTCTCTCTCTCTCTCTCTCTCTCTCTCTCTCTCTCTCCCTCCATCTCTCTCTCTCTCTCTCTCTCTCTCTCTCTCTCTTCTCTCCCTCTCTCTCTCTCTCTCTCTCTCTCTCTCTCTCTCTCTCTCTCTCTCTCTCTCCATCCCTCCCTCTCACCCCTCCACGTTGTGTATTTTTAATTGCTATCGAGCTTGGTGCCGCGATAAAAACATTCGGTCCAGAAGGGTGATCGATAGCGTCTGGCGACCGGCGACGCCCCTCCGGGCGGCGGTGAGTAACGAGCCTGAAGTTGGGGGCGGGGTTACGCCGACGGGGGTCACATGGGTCTGACCACCACCCGAGCTAACGTATCCCCCTCCCCCAACGAGGGGGAGCGGGGGGGGGCATTAGCTAGGGTGGGCGGCATGTGGCTCAGGAGTTAGAGCGGGGTTGGCTGGTAACCCAAAGGTTGCTAGTTCGATCCCCAGCTTCTCCTAGTTGAGTGTCGAGGTGTCCCTGAGCAAGACACCTCACCCTGACTGCTCCCTACAGACTGGTGGACTGGTTGACTCCACCGTCGGTGTCTGAATGTGTGTCCATGAACCATTGGGGGTGGTACACTTGCTGACCTATCTCTTTGTGAGCAGCTTCGGAAAAGCTCCCAAGCAAATGGCCATCAGACCGGGGTCCCGTCGTGGATCTAGTGCCAGTGCACGGCTTGCTGCCTCCAGGGGGAGGGGTCTTGGTGTTTGGCTAGCGCTGGTCCCCCTATAGCGTGGATCAATAGCTGGATCCAGGGGCTTTGTTATTGTTTGGGAGTTTTGCGCTCAGACATTTTTTGTTATTCTTCTCGGATACTTGTTTCGAGGTTAAGGTTTGGGTGTGTGATTAAAATAAATGGAATAACAACAACGCACAACTTTTAAATTAAAATCAAACGTGCTGTCTGGATCTTGAGCAAGAATCCATGTTTGACTGATGCTGTTTGGCCAGGCCATTCTTGTAAAAGAGATTTTTAATCTCAATGAATTTTCTTACCTGGTTAAATAAAGCATTGATTGCTTTGCCTCTGCCGTCTCGATGAGCCCCGTGAGCAAGGCAGCCGTCACCGCCGTTGACGGACCCTTGGGGGAGGGGGGGGGGGGTGACGAACGGGAGTCAGGGGAAGATGGTTTTACAACCCGGACTAACGGACAATGAGGCAACTTAAAGTGGGTAACATTTGGGGAGCACTTGGTACTGGTAAGGTTAACCTCCCAGTGAAAAGAAGAAAAAGAAAAGGTCAACTTCCAAGTAAAGAGAAGGTAAACCTCCCAGTGAAGAGAATGTTAACCTCCCAGCGAAGAGAAGGTAAACTTCCCAGTTATCCCAGTCAAATGACAGAAAACCTCCCAGTTGTCCCAGTCAAAGGACAGTAAACTCCCCAGTCAGGTGATGAGCTAAACTCCCTCCTTGGGGGGGGGGGGGGGGGGGGTGCAGGGGTCATCGGGGTTCAGCGGTTCCCGTGGAGACGGAGCCCGCCCTCACCCAGCCGTGACGAAGCCCGACGGATTACAGGACGGCTAACTGGCACACCGCCCCCCCTGGGATGGGGGGTGGGGGGGTGCCGCCAAGGCGAGGTCAGTCTAAACTGGTTCAGCGGAGAGAGAGATGGCGAGCGGTGGCCATGGCAACCAGGGGTCCAGCTGCTTCCCCCCCCCTCCCCCCCCCCCCCCCCCCCTGTGGCCTGCAGCATCCGGGACGCCCGCCGCTGCGCTCTGAAAACGGGGGCGCAACTCCCCCCGGGGGAGAGGGGGGGGGGGGGTCCCGGGCCAGCCGGCGCGGAGAGACGGGCGGCTGGAGGTGAAACGGTTCCCACGGCGACCTACATGTGTCGCTCGACTGGCGCATGACGACTTTGTCCTGACGCGTGCATGTGTCTGTGTGTGTGTGTGCTTGTGTGTTGTTTGTGTGTGTGTGTGTGTGTGTGTGTGTGTGTGTGTGTGTGTGTGTGTGTGTGTGTGTGTGTGTGTGTGTGTGTGTGTGTGTGTGTGTGTGTGTGTGTGTGTGTGTGTGTGTGTGTGTGTGTGTGTGTGTGTGTGTGTGTGTGTGTGTGTGTGTGTGTGTGTGTGTGTGTGTGTGTGTGTGTGTGTGTGTGTGTGTGTGTGTGTGTGTGTGTGTGTGTGTGTGTGTGTGTGTGTGTGTGTGTGTGTGTGTGTGTGTGTGTGTGTGTGTGTGTGTGTGTGTGTGTGTGTGTGTGTGTGTGTGTGTGTGCGTACATGTACTCTTTCTCCTCAGCGTCGTGTGTCTTCGTTCATTTACGTTAAGTCCGGACGACCTTAACTTTACCCGTTGCTTTCAGGCGCGTTTTTGTCACCGACCTCACTGTACCGACAGCGATATACGGTTGTTTCTCTTTCTTCTGACAAAGGTGCGTGTTATAAATCGCTTTGGATGAAAGCGTCTGCTAAATGCCCTGAATTTAAAGGTTAATGAAAAGGTCACGGTGACCCGAACACTTTATAACAAGCACTGCCATTCCTTACACAGAGAGGAAATCATTTGTGCACCGTGCGTCGATGCCACTGCCACAGCATGGTAGAAAGACCTTTCTCTGGAAGAGGGGGTCCCTCCGACCAGACCTATCTCTGGAAGAGGGGGTCTTCAGGGCACGCATGGGGGTATGGAACCCACAACCTTCTGGGCCCAAGGTTAATGAAGACTGCCTCTCTCTCACCCCTGGAGGTGGTCCAGGGGTTTATGTGAAGCCCTTCATTAAGACGACGCATATCGTTAGACTAATGAGGATTCAAATGCCATCGAGGAGAACT
>OLKM01002791.1:0-30000 GCA_900291075.1 Melanogrammus aeglefinus | reverse complement strand
TTGTACAAGAGAATATGCATTGTGCCAGGTTCTAGCAGATTGCTATTTTCCACCTGTAGAAGAATATCCAATATATATCTAAATGGACTGCATTTATAAAGTGCTTTTCTAGCCAGCGGCCACTCAAAACACTTTACAATATTGCCTCACATTGACCCATTCATGCGCACGTTCACGGCGGTGTCAGCCACGCAAGGTGACAGCCAGCTAGTCAGGAGCAGTAAGAGTGAGGTGCCTTGCTCAGGAACACCTAGACACTCGGAGGAGCCATGGATCGAACTAGCAACCTTCTGGTTACAAGCCAACCCGCTCTACCTCCTGAGCCACATTTCCCCTATATCTACCGGGAATGGAAACTTCGAATAAAGTAGAATCGGGAGGAAGGAGATTATACAGCGCCATCTTTACTCTGTACAGAATAATAGCCCCCCCGAGGACTCAAGGTGGACATTTTTAGATATGTACATGTCCTCAATCACTAAATGAGAGCGTCCCCCTTAGGCTATAGGTCCCCATGCAACCGCCGTAGCAGGCCTGCTCTTCTTCGAGCTAATTAGCCTAGCGTGCAGGCTACATCTGCTGAGGGCTTGATTCTTCCACTTATAGCACTTAATTTCAGAGTTTATAAATACTAAATGATGTTTCCCCGTCAACTGTGACGTCGTTTTGCAAATACATATTTAAAATGCGCAACGCATCTTCCGCCGAGAAATTTCACAAAAGACACGTGTGTCCTTTTATTCCCGCCGGCTGTGCGGGGCACGTGTTCCCGCCAAGCGTTCCCGCTCATCGCTCTAATTAACGAGAGGAGTTCATCAGCGCTCCCGGGGTTAATGTGTTGTCCTACAGCAGATTAGCCCAGTGATTTCTAATTAGATCTCGGTGGGTGTGTGCGTACTTAAGTAGTTGGAATGAAATGGGAAAAGGCGGTCTTCACAGCAGTCACTTGATTGTCTTGCCCTATGACAGGTCGAGCGCTCACCTGAAACCGAAAATAATAAAATCGGTTCTATTAATTCGTCAAGGAACCCCTGAGAGCAGGTGTGGGATATGGATCGGCTCCTTTGGTTTCGTGAGGCAGCGACGTCACCTAGTGGATCGAGATGGAACTGCAGAACCGATAATTCCCTGCCGAGCAGTAGTTTACAAGCAGATAAGAAGATTTGAACAATATTTTGTGTTATTATTGCAAATAGCCAATGATATACAAACCCCCCATAAATTCACCTTTGTGTTGAACATATGGCTGGCTGTTGTAAATTCTGCTTTAAAGAAAACCGAGCAGCAGGATTGAATGTTGTTTTTCATCCTAAAATACAGACAGTAAATAAAATTGTCAAAAGATGTTTGCAATTACTATCGTTTCACATGGACACTTACACATTTTTAGATAAGTGTATGAAAGTGGGTCGATTTTCATAAGCTTCTTAAATGTATTATGTTTATTTTCATCTCTTTTGATCGTGAATTAATCTTGTCTCCAATAGCCACGGCTTTTTTTTGGGAAACTAAATACGACTTCATCAAAAAAAATACTGAAAAGCATCCTTGATTGGTGTAGTCTGCGGTCTTTGAGATATTCTTTCAGAGATAATGAAACCAACTCATTGCCTCCTGAATCTCAGAGGAGGGAAAAAGATGTCCTTTAAATGCTAATGTCCAATAAAGATGTCACCAATTAGGTTTTACACAAGTGGCTAATTAAAAAAAAGCTGTATGGGGTGCTTAGGGGTCACAGAGTGCAGGGGAAGTTTTCAAAGTTAAATATGTCCCTTGACAACCACCCAGTTCAAAATGTGCTAATTCACTCATTTCACTTGAGTTGGCTGCATTGTGTCGAAATCTCCTCTGGAGCGATTTTATCCCGTCTTTAACTAATGAGTGTGTCACCCTCAAATCTAAACTACTCAATGCTCCATATTTGATTAAATAAAGACATTTGTAATGCGTTTCGTTTTGGTAAAACCTTCACTTTTAATCTTGAAAATGAATCGGAAGGTGTGCACTAATCGTAGGTGCACGGCCAACTCAACCAAATCGGGCGGGGGGGGGGCGAAATTACTGAAAAAAAAAATGAAAAAAAAATAAATCATAGAAATCAATATTTTAACTCACATAAATCTGCTCTATTTACAGGAAAGTCAATGTTGTCACTGGAGGAGGAGCAAACAAATGCAGCAATAAAAAACAATCACAAATCTCTGAGAACTTGAGCTGGAGCGGCCAGACATGGCTCCGTTCCAATATTAGCTTCACTCAACGTTAAAACCTGGTGACAAAAAGCGCCCCTTTAAGAGGAATCACCCCCCCCCCCCTCCTCCCCAACACTTCTTTACCCTTCAGACTCCCCCTCCCAACCGCCTCCCACGGGTGAACACTTTAGCCCCCCCGATCAACGGTCCCATCCCCCGGGCCTCTTCCCGCCTCGCCGATCACCCCTCTTAGCGTCTCTTTGTACAAAGCACCCTCGGAGAATGTGTTAAAATTAGCGCGCCGCCGCGGCGGCGGCGTTAGCGTTAGACGTTGGCGTAGTATCGGTCTCGGCTCTCGTAGTGCCTGGTGGCGAACTTGGCGTCTTTGTTGGTGTGGGGGATGCGGCCGAAGGGGGCGGTGTCGTTGAAGCAGCTGTCGAACACCTCGTCCACGATCTTTCCCGCCTCCTCGTGGCTGATCTTCCGGACGGCGAGGATGGAGCGCAGGGCGCGGCCCCGGACGCACTCCTGGGAGACGGGGGAGATGGGGGGGACACGGGGGACATGGGGGGGGACACGGGGACACGGGAGATGGGGGAGACGGGGGCAGACCCAGAGAATAAGAGGAAAACAAAAATCTATTTAGTTATGGCTGAGCCGAACAGATTCACTACCATCACTAACATGTAGGGATTGCCGGCACTTATTGTGTGTTGTACGTCCTTGCACTTAAAAATAGTACTTTGAATCGTGTATCATCTTGGGTTGACCTAGCGATCGTTAGTGCTTGGCACGCGGTTCTATGAACATCCTTACCGTACCGACAGATATATTGTTTCTCTTTCATCTGACATCTGACTACTTATTGTAGGTCCCTTTGGGTAAAAGTGTTTGCCAAGTTCCCTAAATCGAATTGTAAATCGTCGTCGTATAATGTGGGCCTGTTGTAATGTATTCTGATACAAATCATTTAGTGTCATTTCCTGCATTTGGTTGTATTGTTTTGCAATATATTGTAAGTTGGAATGCACCCCAACTCTTCACTATCCTATGGTCCTAAAGAGTGAGAGGATTCAGGTAGGAGTCCCCTTCAGAGACGTTACTCCCTCCTGCTACTTTAACTCTACTATAACTGAACCGTGGTCCCTTTCTTCCATACACAATGAATGACAACAAGGCTGTACCTGGCGGTGGTTCTTCAAGCCGAAGTTAAACCTGTTAATCTCACTGCTGAAGGAGCAGTCTCCACTGAGGTTAGCTGCACGGATCTGCAAAAAAGAAAAGTATCCGAGTCAATATATTTGGGGGACAATTTTGAAATGCTGAAGGAGCAATCTATACAGACACACACACACACACACACACACACACACACACACACACACACACACACACACACACACACACACACACACACACACACACACACACACACACACACACACACACACACACACAGCTTGTCCACCGCAATTTTCAGTAACAAAAGCTTTACAAAAAAGACCAATCACATTGAGCATTAAAGCTACACAGTTTCCACGTCCCAGTTCAAGCCCAGCGCCCGGGCGGCGGGGACCCAAGCAGACCTCACCTCAGAGCAGGCCAGGTGCCGGTAGTTGTTGAACCAGTCCACGTGGGCTCGGCAGTGGTCGAAGGCGTGGATGAGCTCGTGGGTCACCACTCGGTTCATATGGGCCTGCTGGTGAATGTTGTTCTGACACAGAACGATCTGGAAGCCAACGAGGCGACAGACGTTGCAAAGAGATAGCGAAGCTATATTTTAAAAAAGGTACATTTTTGCAAATGTTATGCTTTATGACAGCGTGGGATAAGACAGGAAGGTATGGGAGGTCGAGGGGAGGACATGCAGCAAAGGGAGGAGACTACGTGGCCTCCCCTACAAGTAGCTAGGAGTAGTTGCAAGGTTGCATGCGCCTAAGCAAAACCAATGTCTTTACAACGTCCATGCAACAAAGGACCACAGGCAGGAATCAAACCCGGGACGCCAAGTTCAGCACCCGGGTTCGACCAAGCCGTAACAAGCTCTACGAGCCCCCCAATATATTTTAATGAAGTGGTTCATTGTCTAAATGTTATTTCTTGCGGTACAAAATAGTAACGTGTATTAGTAGTGTCATCCATGTATTTGTGTTTAGGAATCTGACACCAAGTTGATAAAAAATAGCTCACACTACATCTACAAATCTTGACGCTAAAAATACATTGCCCTGCAGCACATCTCACCATGCTCTGTACAATTGATCTTTTTGTCTACGTCATAACTCTTTTCATGCGATTTATTACTTTTAAAAAGGATCTTACTTGAGACGAATTTGCGTCAAAGCCACCACTGACACTGCCGTCGCAATCTTCACAGGAAAAGTGCCGGTCTTTATATACTGTACTGTGTGGAGAAGATAAAACCACGTTAAGAATGTACATTAAAAATGTCATTTCAAATCACATGCAGCAGAGTATTAGGTTAACATTAAGTGATCTGCTGAGGACAGAAAGTAAAGAAACAAAAGATAATACAAATGTAGAATGGAAAATCTGTTAAAAAGCGACATTAACAATTGCAGAATAACAGTTTGACACCCACCCACCCAGCACGACACGTTAAAACAGCGACATTAACAATTGCAGAAACGACACAGCCACACCACCACACACACACCACACACACACACACACACACACACACACACACACACACACACACACACACACACACACACAGAAAGAGAAAACATGTATTTACCATCCAGAACTTTTCATGGCACTAAGAAGCAGCTTTGCATATGGACCTGAAGCAAGAAAAGACGTAACGACATGGCAAGTATTAAAATCAAGCTGGTTAAGACTTGGAAACTACATGCTAAGTTAGCTAGCATAGGCTAAAGCCAAAGACGACAGTGTCAATGCTCACAGTGAGCTTTAGCCACGGAGCTAACACAGACCTCCCCATGTGTTATACTGCTGTCTAATGACAATCACTGATCCTTTATACTCACTGGTTTCCATCGCGAACTGTAACATGACCTGGCACTTGTGATTGAATGTGAACAGGCTTTGAGTAATGAAAGCCTTCTTGGATTTTGCGGTGTTTCTGTCAGGGAAAAGGTTGTATCCATAGTCGTCATCCTGTTTGGTTTGATCCATTGCATCTGATCGTGATTATATCATAAATGGGTGATTTGTCAGCCAGGAGTGTGAGGTGAGTGAGTGTGAGGCTAGCCGGGGAGAGAGGTCATCTCTGTTGTTTTTATCTCTCACGTCATAGGTCAAAGTTCTGTTTTTCCGTAAAACAATTTAAATCAGTCAGAAAATAATTAAATAGTTATATTCTGAGAGGCATCCACATTTATACATTTCAATACATTGATATATAAATATATATATATAAAAAATGTAAACAAAATGCTTATTTTATGTTGTCGCCCCCTTACTACGTAGGAGGAGCCGCAGAGGCTGCTGGGAGTCCGCTGTCATGGCGCCGCATGTCAACACGGAGCAGGGCTGTTGACACATGTGTTTCACCTTCATTGTCAGCCGTTAAGCTTCCCAGGTGAGTTCTATAAGTTCACATTTCGTGCTGATGTGCGTGTATGTGTGTGTTTTAGTGTATTGTACACGTCAGTTCCCGGAAGTGAAGGGGTCCCCGTTCTAGAGCCCTGTTCGTCCCCATCTTTCTGGATGGACCACTCTCTTGTTTTCTCAAGGAATATTTTGACTGACCTCTCAGTCGTTTTGGTTTTTGGATCTATCTTCTAGGAAAAGATGTCCGGCGCAAACAAAGCAATCGAGTTACAACTTCAAATGCGCCAGAATGCGGACGAGCTGCAAACTTTCATGAGAGAGATGAACGGCTGGGAGACAGACATGAAGAGGAAAGACGAGCAGCTCAGAACGGGACGCACCGAGGAGAACCAGGTAGGAACCTTTATTAAACATATTTTATATAACCTCCGTCTATCAGGCTGGCTCGTTCCTGTTCCCTCAGTCCCTAGGGCAACGCACTAACACGTTTCTGTTGTGACAGAATAATCTACCCCCTGTGCGTAACAAAGATTTCAAAAAGAAGAGGAGAAAGACCAAACCGTCCGAGGATAACAGTCAGCCGAAGGCGGACGAACCCAAAGGAACACCGAGAATTAACGCCTTCGACTATAAAGCATGGGACAAATTTGACGTGGTAAAATTTTTTTTTTCAAAACCACAATTCTTCACACAACAAATGAGTTCACCCACACCTTTTAATAAGCGATGTGTTCTGGTGGTGACAGGACAAGGCGCTGTCCGCCGTCGATAAGGAAGAGAGTCCAGCGGGCGGCTCGGACTCAGACTCTGAGGACGCCGCAGCGGCAGTGGACCGCAGCCTGGCGCTGTCTGAGAAAGAGAAGGTACCGAGTCCAAACCCATTCAGACACCCAGATCCTCACCCAGTGCGGACCGATGTAAACTCTTAAGTTTACTTAAAGGTGACATATTATACCAGCAGGTGTGAGTGTGATTAGCTGTTGCAAGACGTTTTGAAAATCTTCCTCTTCTGACACTTCACACCCACACCTGGTTGTATAATATGTCACCTCTAAATGTAAACTGAATGTAAATACTATTTACTCATTTAGCCAACACTTTTATGTAGGGGGACAGTCACCACAGGATCGTACTTGGAGGGGATATCAACAGCTGCACCGTTGCAATGGGGATTTGAATCCACCACCACCGCTCACCCGGGAGTCCTTATTGATTAATGATTATTGATGACCTCTTTCAGGGTAACGCGCTGTTCAGAGAGGGGAAGTACGACGCTGCCGTTGAGTGTTACACCCGAGGGATGAGCGCTGACCCCTACAACCCCGTCCTCCCCACAAATCGGGCCTCCTGCTTCCACCGGCTCAAAAAGTAGGTCCTTCCCACGTCACAAACACGGCATGAGAAGGAGCCACACAATAACACCGTACTCAGGCTTTGTTACGTTTTACTCTAACGCTTTGGCATTCTGCTTGTCATAGTATCGCTGTTACTATAACGTGCACGACTGTGGCGTAACATGCAAGAGGTAGCTATACCGGTTAACGATAGCTGTACGGTATTACAACAGATGCACGCGTGTGTTGGTAACGTACCTTGTGCCCAAGTCAAGTGACACTCGACCAACTCGCTGTCGTTAAGGTTTTCTGTGGCCGAGTCCGACTGCAACCTGGCGATCGCGTTGGACAGCAACTACTTCAAAGCCTTTGCCCGCAGAGGGGCGTCCCGGTTCGCCCTGGAGAAGTACGATTCGGCCTTGGAAGGTGAGACTCCCCTGCACTTCAACCTAAGAGGAGGCGCTCCCTGGTCCCTCCCCTCCATGGCTGTTGTTATGATCGCAGCGTGTGACTAACCCTGCTCACCCGTCTTGTGTCCTTCATCATCGACAGATTACGAAACTGTCCTGAGGCTCGATCCCGGGAACGCCGACGCGAAGACGGAAGTGAAGAAGATAAAGAAGGTGACGTTAGTTATTTAACTGTCGGTTAGCTCGTGCCTGTTTTGTCACTCCCCTCTCTTCTCACTCATGTTCTCCATGTCGTGTCTGTAGGTCATAGCCGACCGCGGCACGGACGTCTCAAGCCAGGCCGGCCCCCCAGAGGAGGCCCCGGCGGTGATGGACCCCCAGCAGCAGAAACGTCTGGAGGACCAGCAGAAGAGACAAGAGGCGGTGATGCAGAAAGACAGAGTAGGTTCACCCGTGTGCCGTAGGTTGATGGTGTTGTTTTGTAAACCTTTTCTATCGTGACCCGTATGAAGCTAAGCTGGTGTTGTCTTAGGAACTCTGATAACTCTTCGCAATAAGAATACCTTAATAAACATAAGTTAAATTAGTTATAAGGTAGATAGATAACAACTTTATTAATTAATAAGCATTATTAAAAAGCCTAGCGGTTAGGGTGTGCACTAACTTTAACCCTTTTAAATAATGTATAAATTCATATCATAGTTAACGTAAACACCATTGTTAAATTATTACTAGACTCATAGTTAACTCGTTATTGACTAAGTTAATGATAATTACTGCATTAACTATAGTTAATTGATATACCCTGATCGGATCGCTATGACTATGGTCTCCAGGGCAACGCGTACTTCAAAGAGGGGAAGTACGAGGCGGCGCTGGACTGCTACACCGGAGGCATGGAGGCGGACCCTACCAACGCCCTCCTGCCCGCCAACAGAGCCATGGCCTACCTCAAGCTGGAGAGGTAGGAGGCAGCTCTGGCTGTGTGGAGACTCACCTGTGTGGGGGCTCACCTGTGTGGGGGCTCACCTGTATGGGGGCTCACCTGTATGGGGACTCACCTGTATGGGGGCTCACCTGTATGGGGACTCACCTGTATGGGGGATCACCTGTATGGGGGCTCACCTGTATGGGGACTCACCTGTATGGGGACTCACCTGTATGGGGACTCACCTGTATGGGGGCTCACCTGTATGGGGGCTCACCTGTATGGGGGCTCACCTGTATGGGGGCTCACCTGTATGGGGGCTCACCTGTATGGGGGCTCACCTGTATGGGGACTCACCTGTTTGGGAAACTCACCTGTATGGGAAACTCACCTGTTTGGGAAACTCACCTGTTTGTTGTCTTAACTGTATAGAAACTTGCCCCTGTAGAAAACTCACCTGCATAGAAACATACCAGAAAATCTCCCAACATAACCTTTGCTCCTGCTGTTCCTCCTCCTCCTCGTCCTCCTCCTCGTCCTCCTCCTCGTCCTCCTCCTCCTCCTCCTCCTCCTCCTCCTCCTCCTCCTCTAGGTACAAGCAGGCCGAGGAGGACTGCGGCACGGCCCTCTCCCTGGACAGCACCTACTCCAAGGCCTTCGCCCGCAGAGGCACAGCCCGTCTGGCTCTGGGGATGCTCCGGGAGGCCCAGCAAGGTACTGCCTCCACGGGTGGACGGTCCTCATCTCCAATGGAACGGCCCGTACAGACCCCTTTATTGAACACACCTGTATGTCGTATATTCCCTTTTGACAGACTTCCAGGAGCTGCTGAAACTCGAACCCGGAAACAAGCAGGCGCTGAACGAGCTCCAGAAAATAAAAATTGTACGTCGCAATTATTAATTTTGTTAGATTTTTGTAGGGCATCCCTTGCAGGAACAGGAAATCATCACAAAACTACAAGCAATCAGAACTTCTGTGCCTGCATGTAAACGCCCAGTAGAAATAAGTGGACTGTGTTTTAAACGCGTCCTCTTTAGGAGACCGTAGCGTCCGGCCTCCTGGGAACGGAGGACGGCGCTCCCAGACGCACGGTCCAGCCCCTGGAGAAACCGTCTCACCTCCGCTCTGCCGTGAGTCTCCTCCACGCTGTCCCACCGTGCCTCGTACACCATCACAATATGTATTCCATACGCTTAGATGTACTTAATCAATCCCACAACGGAACATTTGGGAATAGTCATGTTCCAAATAGTTCTGTGTATCAATCACAACAACAATCTTGCCCCTTTTTATAACTGAATAAGTAACATTTGGAAATAATCATTTTCCAAATAGCAAGGTGTAAAATCACACCGTCAATCCTGCCCTCCCCTTTTATAACTCGATAAATAATCCACAGAAGCCCCTGAGGAGGATCGACATCGAGGAGGTGGGGGGAGACGTTCCGGTCCCGGACCAGGTCCGGCCGGGGGTCCCATTGGGCTCGGGTTCCCAGGACCCCTCCTGGTCCCCGGGCCAGGGCCAGTCGAAGGAGGCCGGAGACCAGGCCTCTCCACTCTCCACCTCCCCCAGCGCCAAGGTCCTTAAGATCGAGGAGATATCGGACGTCCCGACGCAGACGGCAGCGCGGTATGTCGGACGCTTCTTCACCTCGTCCATGGGCTTCTGTGAGCAGCAGAGCTTTAAACCTGTCCTATGGCACTTTACCACTGAAGCCCTTAAAGAAGGATCCGAACTTAAACGTTTCTTAAGAATGAAATGCTGCCATCCAGGAGTCAATCCATCCAGGGAATGGTTCTCTATGAGTCCTTTTATGTCTGAAATGTTTCTGGCCATGGCTGAGAATAATATAGCAGTAGCTACGACTCCAGCCACTAGAGGCTGCTAATGAGAAAAGATACCTTTTGCAGCTTTACAATTGAGTCTTATAAAGTCTTAGATGATGATGATGATGATGATGATGATGGTAATAATATCAAAAAGATTTGAGGAGGTAGAAGTCATGACATGCTATCCTATTATCATTTTTGCGACCAAAGCCGTCATTGGTCGTTTCTTGACGAGCTCTGTTCGTCTATTGGTCAGGAGTGCTCCGGGGGGTGACGTCATGAGACTGGACCCAGCCGCTCGTTTCCCAGCAGCCCCCACCACCAGCACCAGCACCAGCACCACCACCGCTGCCCCCAGCTCCGTCAAGTCGTCCATTGACCCGACGGAGCTGTTACCCCCGCCGGCCACCAACAGCTACCAGTTTGAGGCAGACCTCCGGACCATCGGCCCTCATCAGCCCCAACAGATCTACAGATACCTCAGGGTAGGGGCCACAGATACCCTAGGGTAGGGGCCAGAGGTACCTCCGGTTAGGGGCCCTGGGGACGATTGCTGGAGTGGATATAGTCGTGTTTAATGGTTCCATCAGGTCTACACCTATCCTCAACCGATCTAACTCCTTAGACTTTCAGATGGTTAAATTCCATGAAATCCTTAATAATGAAATGGTGCGAGCACAGGTGTGTGCTCACGCTCGCAGGAAATGCAGATTGTCAATCAAAGTGCTGAAGGCAAATCATCATAAAGTAAGAGGCCCTTATTGATGGGGAGAGAGAGAGAGAGAGACCGGGGGAGTAAGAGAGCGAGGCGAACAGCACCCCAGCACTCAGTCCAAGAGAGGCTTAAACCGTTTTTAACCAACTAACTCACTGTGTTTCTAGCAAATGGAGCCGGCAGCATACGCCAAGATCTTCCAGAACTCTCTGGAATCTGACCTCCTCAACCAGATCCTGAAGACCCTGCTGGAGTTCTACACCAAGTGAGTCATGAAGACAAGATCAGGGTGTCCGCGCATCCTTAAAAAGTCTTAAAAAGTCTTAAATTCATGTTTATAAATTGAAGGCCTAAAAAAGTCTTAAATTTGTTACAAACGCAAACGCTGGTCTTAAATACTGTAACTCAAGAACTTAAATTTGTCGGGGCAGGACTATTTTTTATTGTTTTTTTCTCGTGGGACTTTTCAGGAAGGACATGTAGAGAGGCTTCTTTCTTGCTAGCTGCATATATAAACGTTTATCTGCGTGCTTGCTAGCTAGTCTGCGACAATGGGTAGGTGCAAATTCAAAGACAGTTGGCTGGAAGACGTCCGTTTCCGAAGTTGGCTCGCGTCTGTTGCCAACCCCCACCATCGCGTGTTTTAGGTCTTAAATTTCATTCAAGGTGGTATTAAAAAGGTCTTAAAAAGTCTTAAATTTGACTTGCTGAAACCTGCAGATACCCTGAAGATGCTCTTCTGCCTGAGATTGAACCTCAGTGCAATCTTAACATATCTTGGATCAATTTAGGATGCAGCTGGAGAGAAAGGAGACTGTATCTGCAATTGTTGTTATTATTATTATTATTATTATTATTCAGAATTCTTCTTGTTATTTAAAGTCTGATCCATATCCTGCAGCATGTCTCATCTAAACTGCTCATTTATCAATTAAGATATTGATAATATTAAGTCAGTAAACAGGAAATGCAGAGGTTCAAGCAAAGTACATGATGGTGACATGCATCATGTCGTGCTGGGTACGAAGGGCGTAAAGTGAATGAAACGTTGGCTCTTCTGCAGGAATGAAACGCCAGCACTCATACTGGGAATCCTCACAAATCTGGCCAGTGTGCGGAGATTCGACATGGCCATTATGTTCATGTCTTCGGCAGAGAAGAAAGGTAATATTTACAATTTCTCAAACAACATATTTAGATAGCCTCCATTTCCATCCATTGTTGACAAAATCATGAATGATTGTTTACATTTTATTGTCGTATTTATCTTTTTTTTTTATTCAGTTGTCCGGGAACTGTTTGATTTCCTCCAACAAGCTCCCTTGGAAAAAGGCGCTTTGAAAACCCTGCGAAAGAAATATGACGTCTGACCCTATGACCACGGGTATCAAACGGAATTGACCTGTGGTCACCACAAGCTTTAACAACAACTTTGCCAACAATGCAACTTGCTTTTCTGTATTCTACCATAGTGTTGTTCACACATAGGTTTGTTATGCAAGAGCTGGACTTTCCTGTTGGCAAGATTGAATGTATTGATTAGTATTTCAACTGTCAGTGGGTAGCTGTCTTTGTTACTTTCTCCTTTATGTCGGGCCCACTTGAAAAGTTCATTTTGATGTGTTTCTCCTTTGCGTGAGAACAGCTTGCATACTCGACTGGACAATAGTAAAGGTTTCAAATAAAACACGTAACTGGAGTCAAACTTTGGAATCCATCTCTTTTGTCTAAAGGAGTCCGAGCTGAACGGTAAACAAAGGTGTATTACATTCAGCATTACCGTAAAGGTTAATGCAGTTGAACGAACAATTGTATCACTAATTGTCAGTTGATAAGAACGATGACAGATTGACCGGCGCAGTATAGGCAACAGCATTGACTCCAAAGATTTATTAGAGATTGCATAGTTTGGCTTGTATATCATGAAACTGAAAAGGTATTGGTCGGTTTGGGGACGGATACTTCAATAGAGTACTGTTGCTAGAATGTTATTTGCATCTTATAGAAACAACCATAGAATAATGACCAAATATACACAACCATAATCTTTTGTCACAGCCTGCTGCATCGCAGAAAGACTTCCAAGTTGAATGTTGGTTCTCATCGTCCACTCAACATCCACACCAATGGGGATCTGGGAGAAAACAAGATGAATAAAACACAATATTGCATCATAGAATGTAATGCATTTATAGAGCTCTTTTCTAACCAGTGGCCAGTCAAAGCGCTTTACAATACTGCCTCACATTCACCAGTTCATGCACACATTCACACACCGACAGCGGTGTTAACCATGCAAGACGACAGCGAGCTCGTCCGAGTAGTCAGGGTGAGGTGTCTTGCCCAGGGACACCTCGACACTCGGATAGGAGGAGCCGGGAATCAAACTCGCAAACTTCTGGTAACCAGCCAACCCGCTCTGCCTCTTAAGCCACGTGCTGCCCTGATTAAGTGGGAGGCAACGCGATGCCACCTACTTGTCCCGTAAATAGGACGAGTAAAGGGCTGATTAGGGTTTCCACATTGACGCACCGCAAGGACCACGCAAACGTATCGAAGCAGTCGTGAACCTGTTTTGGTTCTGCGTCGGGTTTTAGTGAGCGGACCAATCAAAGCCCTTTCCTGCTGCGTCGCCTCAACCCAAGGTTACACTTTTTGCGAGGCGCACCTCAGGCTCTTGCGTCGGTCGCAAGGAGAGTCCGCAAGGACGTAATGGGTCCGTTAACCCCCTTGTATTGTATTGCGTCAACATGGAACCATAACTAAGCCTTAAGAGCGGGACGTGGACCACGCACCTGAGACGGTGAGAGTATCATTGACTGTGGCGGTCTTCCCCGAGAGGCTGTTCTGCGCCTGGCAGCTGATGGACTCCGTGGCCACGTAGCGGCTGACAGTGATGTCGATGGAGCTACCCTTCACCGGGGAGCCGTACACGGTCCAGGTGTAGGTGCAGGCCGGACTGCAGTTGGCGCTGCACGTGAACGAGGCCTTCACCCCGACCTCTATAAAAGGCGATCCAGAGATGGTGACGTCCACTGGGCCGTCTGAGAACAGGAGCAGGAACTTTGAAGTGGCTCAATAATTGGACATGCCTTTAAAATATCAATGCATAATTTTGGGCGGTTCAATGTCGAAAAGCTGTTCAATTGGATTCAAACTAGAATGTAGGAACTTGTAGAACCGTTTTAAATAGTAGAGTGAAAGAGGTATGTCTACCGACATAACAATAATGTCCATGGTCATTTCTGTGGATATTCGATACATTGTTTCCGATGACTTATACGATAATGTTGGAATAGAGAAGAGCGAGCGGGTTTCCTTACAAGGAACGATGACGGTGGTCTCAGCAGAGCTGTTCTTCATGGTCAGAGGGTCGTACGCAACACAGCGGAGAACGGCTTGGTTGGGTGGAGTCACTGGTGTGAAGGAGATGGAGGCGTTCCTGGACAGCATCTTGCCGTTGTAGAACCAGCTGATGGAGCAGGCAGGATAGCATTCGGCCAGACACTGCAGGGCTGTTATGGATCCAGCCGGGGCAGTGAGCTCTTTACCGACTGCACCCTTGTTAACCTCAACGATCTGGACTTTGATGGGTCCAACTGGAAAATACAACAGGTATTCACGGATTAGATGCGACAGCTTTGTGTTGATCTACTATTTAGGAGACCATAACAAATACCATGAAGATCCAATGAGTTTCACAGTCCATATGTCATAATGTTTAGGACTAGGTAAGGTCAGCACCCCTAGACACTAGGTAAGGTCGCACCAATCAAAATTAAAGGTATCATCTTATAAAATTAGTATATGTTGAAGGTGAATTATGTAATGTCAGCTCACATTAACCACATCGCTACACAGTCGGGGTTTGAGAACAGTCCCTTGTTTGTTTGTTTTTAAACCTACAAGTAGATAATTTGGTCTGGTATGACCAGTGATGGGTAAGAGGTTAGGAGGATCCCTTACAAGGAACGATGACGGTGGTCTCAGCAGAGCTGTTCTTCATGGTCAGAGGGTCGTACGCAACACAGCGGAGAACGGCTTGGTTGGGTGGAGTCACTGGTGTGAAGGAGATGGAGGCGTTCCTGGACAGCATCTTGCCGTTGTAGAACCAGCTGATGGAGCAGGCAGGATAGCATTCGGCCAGACACTGCAGGGCTGTTATGGATCCAGCCGGGGCAGTGAGCTCTTTACCGACTGCACCCTTGTTAACCTCAACGATTCTGCACTTTGATGGGTCCAACTGGAAAATACAACAGGTATTCACCGGATTAGATGCGACAGCTTTGTGTTGATCTAACTATTTAGGAGACCATTAACAAATACCATGAAGATCCAATGAGTTTCACAGTCCATATGTCATAATGTTTAGGACTAGGTAAGGTCAGCACCCCTAGACACTAGGTAAGGTCGTACCAATCAAAATTAAAGGTATCATCTTGTAAAATTAGTATATGTTGAAGGTGAATTATGTTATGTCAGCTCACATTAACCACATCGCTACACAGTCGGGGTTTGAGAACAGTCCCTTGTTTGTTTGTTTTTAAACCTACAAGTAGATAATTTGGTCTGGTATGACCAGTGATGGGTAAGAGGTTAGGAGGATCCCTTACAAGGAACGATGACGGTGGTCTCAGGCAGAGCTGTTCTTCATGGTCAGAGGGTCGTATGCAACACAGCGGAGAACGGCTTGGTTGGGTGGAGTCACTGGTGTGAAGGAGATGGAGACGTTTCCTGGACAGCATCTTGCCGATTGTAGAACCAGCTGATGGAGCAAGTAGGATAGCATTCGGCCAGACACTGCAGGGCTGTTACTGGATCCAGCCGGGGCAGTGAGCTCTTTACCGACTGCACCCTTGTTAACCTCAACGATCTGGACTTTGATGGGTCCAACTGGAAAATACAACAGGTATTCACGGATTAGATGCGACAGCTTTGTGTTGATCTACTATTTAGGAGACCATAACAAATACCATGAAGATCCAATGAGTTTCACAGTCCATATGTCATAATGTTTAGGACTAGGTAAGGTCAGCACCCCTAGACACTAGGTTAAGGTTCGCACCAATCAAAATTAAAGGTATCATCATCTTATAAAATTAGTATGTTGAAGGTCAATTATGTAATGTCAGCTCACATTAACCACATCGCTACACAGTCAGGGTTTGAGAACAGTCCCTTGTTTGTTTGTTTTTAAACCTACAAGTAGATAATTTGGTCTGGTATGACCAGTGATGGGTAAGAGGTTAGGAGGATCCCTTACAAGGAACGATGACGGTGGTCTTCAGCAGAGCTGTTCTTCATGGTCAGAGGGTCGTACGCAACACAAGCGGAGAACGGCTTGGTTGGGTGGAGGTCACTGTGTGTGAAGGAGATGGAGGCGTTCCTGGACAGCATCTTGCCGTTGTAGAACCAGCTGATGGAGCAGGCAGGATAGCATTCGGCCAGACACTGCAGGGCTGTTATGGATCCAGCCGGGGAAGTCAGCTCCTTACCAACTGCACCCTTGTTAACCTCAACAATCTGCACTTTCGAGGGTCCAACTGGAAAATGTGACATTGATTCACAAATTCGATTTAGATTAGATGAGTTGACATTTATTTTATATTTAGGAATTCATAACGGTCAACATCGAAAGATTTGTAATGGTACTCACAATTGACCTGGATTTGGTAGCCAAGTGACTTGACGGCCCCTATATCTACATTGATAACACATTGGTACATTCCTGTGTCAGACTCCATGAGAGGACTGAAGGTGAGCAGGGTGTTGTCTTGTGACAGAACCAGTCGGTCGGACACAGGCAGTGGAAGGCTGTTTTGGAGCCATGCAACTGAGGCTGGGTTCTGCGAGCCGATGCACTGGAGGGAGTAGATCTGGCCGGCCATTGGCACTCCTTGAGTGGCCGGGCGCACAGAGTAGGGATCTACACAGAGAGATGTATGCAGTCATACATGAACGTTTTCAAACAACGCATTTTCTCCTGTATCGCTGTGTTATTTTTATTTTTTCCATTCTCTGGCTCTTATTTGCCACAAATCATATGACCAAAGCCTTTGTCTTACATCATGAATAATCTTTTGGAAACAGTCCTTAATACATTCACAATAAAGCACCATCTCTTGATCATTATGGGTTTGCTTTATCATCAATTATATTAAGGTTTAAGCAAACTGCAGATTTTGATACATTGTGAAAAAGAATACCTAAATAAATTACAAAAGAAACCACAAAATGCAGGATCATTCTAGGCTTAGTTTTCAATGGATAACGGATATACACCATTAGGTGGCGGCAAGAGCCCCAAAGATGCATTGTGTACAGTGGCTTTTTAAAGACTTACTGTCGATGGTCAAGATCTTTGTGACATTAATGGTGGCTCCTGAGACTGTATTTTTGGCTTGGCATGTAAGTGGTTCTGTACGATGATCCTGTGTTACAGTGATCTCTTGCTCCTCCTTGATCATAGGCTTCTCTCCTTTGTGGAAGACCGGAACGTGGACCTGGTCGTTATCGTACGTCTTTCCCTCAAAGGTCCACGTGTAGGTACAGGATGGAGTGCACTCCACGAAGCAGGTGAACAAAACCTTTTGTCCCACCGTCACTGACCACTGTCCGTTCGGTGAGACGATGTAAATGCCTAATAATCCTAAAGCAGGGTTGAAACAGATTCAAAGGTTTTTAGGCAATATAGACACAGTACAAAAACACATGGAGCTGTTTCAGCAGGATAAACGTTGTTAGCTTCTCTTAGGCCTTCCCGTTCCCATCACCTACTTGCCACATATCTTTGTAGAGAAGTTGATATGAAGAGATGCGACACAGAGTCCATGGCTTCACAAAACAACGTTTCGTAGTTTACAGTTTCAGGGGGTATAATGGACAACGTGGCTCCGCTCGAACTGCCCAGAACCTGCCCTTCCCACATCCATTTCCAGAGATAGGTGCAGGAGGGATAGCAGTCGGCTGTACAGGTGAAGTTGTTTTCAACTCGAAGGGTCAGCATTGAGGGGCCATTGATCATTATGTTCGAGGGGCCCACTGAAAAATCACAGAGTAGAATGAGTGACTATTTATTTCTTTATTTCTATATGATTGATCAAAATATCGATAAATACACATCTAAACCATATACTATCTAATCCATCTACTTATCAAATAAATAAAATCTTTCGAAAACATGCTATCCGCATCTAATTTATCTAACGTATCAAGTATACTAAATATATATTTATCTAAGCTATCTACTTCTTATCTACAGTATCTAGCTATCAAATATAATTTATCTCAGAAGCTATCCACTTCTAATCTATCTACAGAGCAAATATGATGTATGCATCTAAGATGTCTGTTTAATCTACGTATTTTAGCAAATATGTATGAAATACACTTTATCTACGCATCTAAGGTGGCTATGTATCTGACGTCTATGCGTCTTAATTTATCTACGTATCTAAGAAGCTATCCACTTCTAATCTATCTAAAGAACAAATTTACTGCTTGTATCTAAACTGTCAATTTCTCTGCAGCTCCCTAAGAAATACACTTTATCTACGCATCTAAGCTGGCTATGTATCTAACGTCTATGCGTCTTCATTCATCTTTGTGTCAAAGCCTTAGACGTCTCACAAACTACCCAAGTCTTTACATTTAGCTTTTTGTATGCTAAACGTGAACCTCCTAAAAATGGCGCATTTGATTGGTTCGCTATCTCGGGATACTGGGCAATATCCCGTGATCGAGATCTCAAACCCGGGATATTCATGGCACTCGTCACGCTAATAAAAACAAATAAACCTCTAATTAAAACAAATAGATCCCGGCAAAAAGTGTTATCTTGTTTATTTTTGGATTGTTCACGAGAAATATATACCAAAACAATTATTAACCTCAGGCTCCGTGAATAGTGGGGAATAGTGGCTATTCCCCACTATTCACTTTGACACTGGCGAATAATTGTTAATTATAAGTCTCGAAGTGATCCACCTATCTCAGATACAGATAGCTATCGAAGGGCTGCTCAACCCTATGCATACCTGTCACCGCCAGCGTCTTGCTAACAGTGGCTCTCTTGCCGGTGTCCGGGTTGACCGCCACGCAGACGAGGATCTCCAGGGGAGACCGGGCCTTCAGCTGTAGAGTGAGCTCAGCACCCGTGGAGGTCCGGTTCCCGTTCCTCCAGGAGAAGGTGCAGGCCGGGGTGCAGGTGGCTGAGCACATGAAGGCATAGGGCACCCCCACCGTCACCGTGTTGACCCCCCTGATGGCCATGGAATAAGGTCCCGCTGAACGGGGGGGGGCGGGATAGGAGGACATATGATGGGATGTGAGGGTTAGTTATGCTCAGGGTTACAGTGAAGTGTTTGAAAATAGTTGGGAATTGTTTGTGCATTTTGTTTATGAGTAAAGAACATCCATGAAAGAAATTGTGATAGAATTATTTAAATCAAGCAGTTTTTCTAAAGTTCTGTTACATTTTTTAAAATGTTTTAACTTAAAACCGCTACAGTTGTTGAAGTTAATTTTGGAGTGCATACATTTCTACATTGACTAAAGAACATTGATTACAGCTAACTTTTGGCTCCTTTGCAAGTTTGACTACTTAAATAGTCATAAAAGCTAATAAGACTCTTTCTGGGATGAGCCAGTAAAAGTAAAATATCTTACATGGCACTATGTCCTTCACGGCCCCATCTTGTTCTCCCTCACTAGCAAAAATTCCTTTGGGATGAAAAGAAAACACCGGGAAAATACATAAAAAAAATACATCAAATATATCTGAAATATCCATTGTTTTCAAACAAGTCAATAATTCAATCTAAATCATAGTTTATGTAAAAAAAAAAAGATCTCAATAAGATGTAGTAATCCAAATAATTACAACATTTCATTACTAGTCAAGTGTGTTTTACCTGCCAGGCAGATGAGAAGAAGACAGGCAGTTGGACGGATCATGATGCCACTGAATCGCCGATGCCACAGGCCATCAGTAATGCCGGGCGGAACGCCAGCCCGATCTTTATAACGACGCCCGCAAGAAGCCGTGCCCCTTGGCCACCTTATCAGTGAACCAACACCAATAAAAAGCCACAGGATTACCCAACCTTCCCGGCCAAGGAGTGTAGTCTATATGCATTTGGTTCCTAATGCTGCCTATATCAGCAGGCACCATTGCGGTCCATATATCTGTGACCTCTTTCTGTCGCTCTTTGTTCGCACAGCTGCTGCTGCCAAGAGATTCTGTGTTCCACTTTATCACATGTCCTGATACAGCACAAGCCGTAATCGTATGTTCGATCGGTTTGATTTATTTGTTTAATATTTGAACAGCTGTCACTGGCCACGTCAACCACGTTACTAGGGCTGATTATTGTTCCGCGTCGACGATACACAAGGGGGTTTACGGACCCCTTACGTCCTGCGGACCCTCCTTGCATCCACCGCAAGGGCCTGACGTGCGCCTCCCAAAAATTGTAACCTTGCGTCGAGGCGATGCAGCAGCAAGGGCTGTGATGGGTCCGCTCACTAAAACCCGACGCAGAACCAAAACCGGTTCACAACTGCATCGAAGCGTCTGCGTGGTCCTAGCGTTGCGTCGACGTGGATCCATAATCAGCCTGAATGTATTGACACGTACTGTACATTGATACATGCAATTTTTTCTTAAGGATGCTTGCATATACACATGCTGCCAAAGAGGGCCTTATGGCTTTGAGGTGTAGTGCTGCAGAGACCAGGAACCAGGAACTTCTCTTCTTGAGAAAACCGTGTGAAGGCATTTCAGATGAAATGAATGGTCATAGATAAACAACAGTGCGGCTGATTGAGTGCTTCTTAATGAGTCTGTTGCCACATGACTTGCGTAACTTTGATATTAAGCTTGGGTGGGCCCCTGAACGGAGTCTAGTAGAAAACATTGCTAACACAGCCAGACCCAATGAAATAGTAAGATGTGTCGGTTAAACAGACGGTAGACTATTGCTAATCAGATGTTGATTATGCTTCATTGGCGCCAGTGTGGCGCTACAGTAGATTATTATTCAAAGTGTTGTGATTTTACTTCAATGTCTACGCTGTGGTCTCAAGGTTTTATATATTTTCCACCCAACAAAATCATGCAAATGTTGGTCAAAGTTACCCTGTGGTATTTTCCTTATAGAATGTGACAATTACCTGTCAGAACTTTAACGTCAGTAAATATATATCCAAAATGATGCAAGACGAATGCAAAGAAAATATGTCACTCCAAACCACTTTTTTCAAATAATTTTCTATATATATATTATTGAAATTACGTTCTATAATGTGCCAGTCACATGAAAGGTATTGAATCATACACGTAATGCAATTTAATGATTTAAACATTACAATCATCCAAATGTTCGGCAACTGAAGGGATACATAATTTATACGTAGCATATATAGCATCCCACCAAGAATGTGTGTTCCTCCACAGTACTCATCACAAGGCTCATACAAGTGTTCGACAAAGAGTTTTAAGTTTGGTTTGTTGTGTTTATTATTGGTTATTAAGTGCTTTAACTTGAAACACAATGAACAGCAAGCAATTACTGCAATAATGAGGACTTATTCACATACAAATAAATTATATTTCAGCACGAGTTTATTTTAGGTAAAATAAAAACATCATTGCATAATGTTTGAAATAGAATTGTATATATTTTATAATCACCTCTACATTTTTGGACAAGCTCTATATTATTGTCTTTTATTAAAACATGATACATACTGAAACATTAGTAATTTAAGTATTTTGATCAGGCTATTTATATCATCCTATTGGCCTAGTAATTAATGAAAAACGCTGTAATGAATTTTCTATTTTAACTAAATGTACATTCGATAATATCTTAATGACTTGGTAGAAAGCCTATTTATAATTACTATATGAGTGCACTTGTAGTAGAAATCTTTAAAAGTGCTTTATATAGTCTTAACATCCTATAGAATGTCTCCCTCGTGTGGATCAAATGAGAATCACAGCCGAGACGATGAGGCCGAATAGAAGCAGCAGAGCTGACCTCTCCTCAGCACGAGTGGCCAACGAGTGATCTGCCAGTAAAAAAAAACAATAACAGCATCATTATTTAACAGAGCGAACATCTATTTAAACAGTTAACAAACGACACCAAACTATTGGCGCTTTTCCACTACACTTTTCCAGCACGACTCGCCTCGACTCGCCTCGCCTCGGCTCGCCTCGACTCGGCCACGTTCCTTTTCCATTACAAAAAGTACCTACTCAACGTGGGCGGGGTCGTCATAGCACGGCGGTGCGAAACTGCGTGACACAAGGGATGTTCTATGCGCGACACAAACACAAACACTAACAATGGAGGACATGGAGGCAGTGGTGTACTTGCTGCTCGTTCTGTGGCTTTTTGTCACAAACAAAGCAAAAGAAGATAGTCAGAAAAGGCTGCAGGCGGCGAGACAAAACACAACAGAAAAGTACAGGAGAGTTTTGGAAGCCGTACAGCAGTATGAAGCCGAAGATGAGACGAGTGACGACACTCTCTGACCAATCAGCGGCCAGCAGTGTGTCGACGTCACATTTTAGTACCGGCTTGACTCGCTTGGAACCTCACCAGAGCAGGTACTAAAATAGTACCTGGTACCAGGTACTTTCCCTAGTGGAAACGCAAAAAGAACCGAGTCGAGGCGAGTCGCGAGTCGCGCTGGAAAGGTGTAGTGGAAAAGCGCCATATGTCCACCTACCTCCGAGAAAAACGATATTCAACACGGTGCTGGACTTCCTGGTCACTGTGTTCTGCGCCTCGCATTTCAGGTCCACGGACATCCGTGGCTGAACGACCGTGACATCAATGGCGCTTCCTCTCACCGTGTGATCGCCGAGCGTCCAGATGTAGCGGCACGCTGGCATGCAGTCCGCCAGGCAGATGAACCTGGTGCGGACTGCGAGCTGCATGAAGCTCGGGCCATGGATATTAACCTCCGAGGGACCGGCTGAAATGACCGAGAGGGGCGACGACTATTGAGCGGAATTACTTGCCACAATTTACATTTAGCAGACGCTTTATAATACAAAACGAACTAATTAATACGAAAACTAGAGCCGCGAGGGCTGGCAGGTTAAAACTTTTTCATGGTGGGGTCCCAGCCCTGTCATTGCGGGGGTACAAGCCCTGTTTCATTGCGGGGCTCCCAGCCTTACATGATACGGCGATGTCTTGGATCTTGGCCGCAAAGAGCCCGGACACCGTGTTGGTGGCTCTGCATATGAGGGTTTTAGCCGTGTCGAGGTGCTGGGGAATGACGCCGATGACGTTCCCCTGGCCAGCCACCCAGGGGCCGTCGTCAACCCGCCAGGTGTAGTCGCACGAAGGGCGACAGTAGGAATGACAAGTGTAGCCGTGGCTAGCCAGGGGCGTCATCAAGTCAGGGCCTGAGATCGAGACGTTTGACGGTCCAGCTGATATAAAACAAATAAAATAAATAATAAAACATATTAATATTTGCTTTATATCTAAAACATTTTAGAACATAGTCTCGATCGCGAAAGTGTGCGCTGTAATGTAAATACGTCGAAAAACTAAAGTAATGTGAATTTAAAAGCCACGACAAAGCATGCGGTCTATCTACCTAACGCCTGCAGTTTCTTTGTCACAGTCTTTGTCGCCCCCGTCTGTTCATCCTTGGCAGTGCAAGTCAGGGACAGCGCCCCTACCCACTTGGTCAGCGTGAAGGCAAGCACGTTGCCCTGGCCAGCAGATGCCTGTTTGTCGATGGACATGGAGTAGTGGCACGGTTTGGGCGTGCAGTTGGCACCGCACTCGAAGCTGGAAGGCACGCCGACGGTCACGTAGCCTGGGCCCAAGATCTGCACATCGAGACTGTCTGAAAAAACGTGATACGATTAGAAGGAAACTTTTAAACTAAATATAGCCACTCTGATTACGTTGGTTTGGAATAATTACATTAAGTCCTAAATAACGAATCAATACTATCATACAAAGTTATATTGAATACTAAATGTAGGATTTAGGGCATGGGGAATCAAACCCAGTAACAGCTTGTGAGTCAAACATGGCCACTTATTAACTCTATCCTGCCATTGAATCATAAGTATGTTTTAAACTACAGTTCCTCTCACCTTTAGTGGTCTCGGTCATTCCATCCTCTGTTCCGGTAGCTAGTCTCACAGCTATGGGATCAAAACAACATCACAGGTCCAGCCGTCACTTCAAACCACTATTTACTTTGTTCATCATTGTCTTTTTAACAGAAAAAAAACTTTAATATTTCAGAAAAGGAAGAGCAGACAGAAGGTAGCTGTAATTTTCTTTAAGCTCTGAATACAGTCGACTGTAGTGTTCATTATGTAGCCTATAGCCAAGGGACAAGGAATAGACATTTGTCATAAACGTCCCTTATTTAACCACGACTGCAGGTCCTCTTGTTAGATAAATGATTGAACAGAAGGGGCCCGACCATTATTATAGTATAAAACTGCTTCATATCCACAGAGTCAGCAATAGCAGTGTATTCAACAGGCTATACCGGTATTCCTCAACAGTTGTTCTCCAGTGAACAGCCCTACATTTAGAGATAATTTTAGTAGTTTAGTCATTTCTGTAGTTGATTTTCTGTGGTTGATTTTGGGAGACTTCACTGTGGTACAACTCAGAGCTCCAACAAAACAGACCAATTCAAATAAACAAGTTCATTACCAGTACATTAACAGTACATCAAGTAACAAAATCCACAACCCATTTCCTGTCTCTGCCATACAACAACCACACCAGATATAACCACGGCAACCGATGATTTGCCCCACAGAAGAAAAAGACCAACCGACAAACTGCTATTGTTTGTAATGTTTGTTCGGTTTTTTACCTGTTAGGCACCACAGCAACAGAATCCACCTCCCGGTCCGGGCTCGCCCCGTGGGGTTTGAGTCTGTGGGTCCGCCCATGGCGTCGCACTGGTTTTCGACTCCAGACCGGGGTCTTAGTGTGGTCAATGACGAGGGCTACAGCAGAGGACCTGCCCAGTGCTTCCAGACCCGGCCACACACTGCCCTTATCAGCGCGAGAGGAGCGTGTGGCACCGCATGGCCGTCCAGAAATACACGAACACTCATTAGTCTCTAGGCTGGAGTCCTTACGGTCTGTTAGGAGCTAGACTGTACACGACTCATAGCGGCGGCAGTGATAGCGGACAAAACGGGGGGGAGACGAGGTTAACAACCGATATCAAAACTAACTTTTAATAGTGTTTTTATTTGGTTTAATGTTTGGTACATAGGATGGTTCACGCGGCCTCGGAAAGGTCAGTCTGTGGTTTCTAAATGTGGAGCGGTGGTCATGAGGAGTGAGATCAAGTGACCGCAGAACAACGCTGGGTGGTTCTGTGTATCGGCGGTTAATGGAGGACTGTATTTTTAGCCGCGACCTGTTTGCACAGCGGGGACTGACCGCGCCCTCGAACCATGAAGCAAATCTTTAGGCTTATCAAAAAGTAAACGAGTGTAAGGGGAACAGGAGGGAATGGAAAGGAGTATCCCTCCTTCTGAACATGTCTCTCTCTCTCTCTCTCTCTCTCTCTCTCTCTCTCTCTCTCTCTCTCTCTCTCTCTCTCTCTCTCTCTCTCTCTCTCTCTCTCTCTCTCTCTCTCTCTCTCTCTCTCTCTCTCTCTCTCTCTCTCCTCTCTCTCTCTCTCTCTCTCTCTCTCTCTCTTCTCTCTCTCTCTCTCTCTCTCTCTCTCTCTCTCTCTCTCTCTCTCTCTCTCCTCTCTCTTTCCTCCCTCCTCCCTCCCTCCTCTCTCTCTCTCTTTGTCTCCCTCCCTCTCTCTTTCTTCTCCATCTCTCTCCCTCTCTTTGTCTCCCTCCCTCTCTCTTTCTCCATCTCTCTTTCTCTCTCTATAACAAAAAATAGCTGACCAGGTTTGGTCTGTTTCTACATTTATTGAGATCTGCAAAAGTAAACAAAGTCAACATTGTTCATTTAATATGTATACATGTACAGGTGGGAAACTATAAACATTTAACTTGTGCGTGTCTGGATTACGTTTCCTGTGCCTACGTGTGTGCGAGGCTTTTGTATGCGTATTTAGTGACACCTCTTCAGTGTCTGTTTGTGAGTTAGTGAGTGTGTATATGCAGTTACTGGAAATGTATACAGTGGTTGCGTGTGCGTGTTTGTGGTGTATGTAGTGGTAATGGGACTTTGTACAATGTGTCTGTCTGTCTGTCTGTCTGTCTGTCTGTCTGTCTGTCTGTCTGTCTGTCTGTCTGTCTGTCTGTCTGTCTGTCTGTCTGTCTGTCTGTCTGTCTGTCTGTCTGTCTGTCTGTCTGTCTGTCTGTCTGTCTGTCTGTCTGTCTGTCTGTCTGTCTGTCTGTCTGTCTGTCTGTCAAAGCGACGTCTCTTTGGAGTCCATCAGGGGACTGAAGGTCAGGATCTCTGTAAACGTGTGACCTACAGGAAGGAGAAAGGAAAACACTAAACAAAACTCTCTCTGCTTGGCCATTTTGTCCTCATCTCCGTCTCGTCGCCCCAATCATACAAGCTTCGATGAAGTAAAATAAACCGCGGCGGCAGTTTTTTGCTCACAACCTCACCCTCCACCCCACCCCTCCTCTCCCTCCCTCCCTCCCTCCCTCCCCCTCCCCCTCCCCCTCCTCCCCCTCCTCCCCCTCCCACTCCCTACGTTTCCACTGGTCCACGGGCAGGTCGGTGTTGTCCATGGAGTGGTCGTACGGCAGCGCCTCCGTCTCCTCCTCCGGCTCCCGGAACTCGCTGACGAAGGGCGTGGCCAGGGCCTCGGCCGCGCCCACCCGCGCCTCGGGGTCCAGCAGCAGCATGCGCTCCAGCATCCCAACCGCTGGGGGGGGGGGGGGGGGGGGGGGGGGGACAGGGGGGGAGGCAGGGGTGAGGACGAGAGAGGAGGGGAGGCAGGGGTGAGGAGGAGAGAGGAGGGGAGACAGGGGTGAGGACGGGAGAGGGAGGGGAGACAAGGGGGGAGGCAGGGGTGAGGAGGAGGGAGGAGGGGGGAGACGGGGGCGGGAGGCCGGGGTTAGGAGGGAGGGGAGGGAGGGAAGACAGGGCGGGAGGCAGGGGTGAGGAGGGAGGGGAGATAAGGTGGGAGGCAGGGGTGAGGACAAGAGAGGAGGGAGGGAAGACAGGGCGGGGGGCAGGGGTGAGGAGGAGGGAGGAGGAGGGAGACAGGCTGGGTGGCAGGGGTGAGGACGAGGGAGAGAGGGCGGGAGGATACATGGGGGAGACGATGGGGGAGGAGGAACGAGGAGGGAGGGGAGACACCGTGGGAGAATGCATGGGCGAGAGGATGGGTGAGGACGCATGGGCGAGAGGGGTTTTACGTACCGCTGGAGCTTGCTTTGGAGAAAATGGTGTGCATGTCTCTCTTAGGAATCTTTGGTAAAACTTTCTGAATGTAGTTCTTGGCCTGTTTGGAGGGAGGCAGAGAGCGACAGAGAGAAAGAGAGTGAAGCAGGCGTCCATATCGTCTTTAAACCTTGACCTACACATACAGTACATCAAATGATATGTTGTATCACACACAACGCCTATCCCAGCCACACAGACTGTGGGAGTGAAGCCAGGTCCTCTTGAAAGTCTGTACACGCACGCAGCAGCACACACACAGTAAAGTACACACACAATGTGTAACTCCAGGAAGGCAGTCGATGGGAGCCAAGATTAGTCCTCTCGTATGTCCATGTACACACACACACACACACAACACACACACACATCACACACACACACAACACACACACACACACACCACACACACACACAACACACACGCACACACACGCACCACACACACACACACACACACACACACAAACTAGGGTCTTCGATTTGACTGTGAAAGGAGCTGGCACACATGCTACACATGCTATAGTGCGGCGTGGCCAGTGTTTGCGGTTGCCATGAAAACGGGGTCTCCTCCTTACATCTTGGCTCTGGAGTTTCACCACAAAGTCGGCAGCTGGCGTCCCGGTGACCTTCATGATCTCCTTCAGCTGGTCCAGGTCTGGCATCACGCAGGGGTCAAGGGTCATACTGATGTAGAGGTGGTAGTAGTGTACAAACTTTGTGATATGAGACTAGATATTTTCTAGTGTTCAGTTTTATTCATTTATCGTCATAAAGGAATCAATGTAATCCTTTTTCCTGGCTTCCTTTTAAGCAACAGGATTCAACTCCTGTTTATTGTTTTACATTCTGGTCCAAAGTTACATTTGAAAGGATACGGTCATTTCCCTTGAACAGAGGCTTTCCCTAGCAGCATCCTGCATGATGCAGCCACAGCAGACCAGATGTCCACACTGGGAGAACAAAACAAAGGTCAGACAGGGAAACACAGTACTGAAAGAACAAAAGACAAGTCAGACAGGGAACAAAGTACGCCTACTGAAGAAAAAAACAAAAAAAGACAAGGAACACTGTACTCGAAAACCAAAAAAAAATAAGATGGGGAATACAGTACTGGAAAACAAAAACAATATCAGACAGGAAACACAGTAGTGGAGAACAAAAACAAAATTCAGACAGAAAACACAGTACTGGAAAACAAAAACAAAATCTGACGGAGACAACAGTAACTCGCGTGGAACTCTGCTGCCACCTGGTGGAAAATCAATACTCGAACAAAGCGTCGCGTCGAGTGTTTACAAATTCAGCTACGTGTAAATACGTGTCGACTCACCCGTCTGTGTGTAGTGCATCCAGTTGAGGATGACCTCTGGAGCTCGGTACCAGCGCGTCACCACGTAGCCTGTCATCTCCGTGTCGGCCTGCCTTGCCAGCCCAAAGTCCAGGATCTAAAGGAGAGTGGAGAGACATTCAGGGCATTTAGCAGACGCTTTTATCCAAAGCGATTACAATAAGTATATTTCTGAGAAGAAAGAGAAACAATAATATTTCGCTGTCGGTACAGTACAAAGTGCCAAGCACTTACAAATACTTACAAAGTACTATTTCTAAGTGCAAGGACGTACAACATACAATAAGTGTGTACATTAAGATCCAAGAGCAGTTACATAGTGAATTTAACCCCTAACCCGGACGGATTGAGCTAGCAGCCTGTAAACATCATTACTGACTGTACCTTCAGCTCACAGTCCGGGTTCACAGCCAGGTTACCAGGTTTAAGGTCCTGTGGTGAAGGAGGAAATGTGCTGATCAGATAAATTGTGAAAGTTAAGGTGATGAAATACATGCAAAAAAAAAATACAAATGAAGATTGCATATTGATGAAAGGTCAAAGTTCACGCACCCTGTGGATGATCCCGGCAGAATGGATGTACTAAAGGAGAGAGAGAGATGGAGACATAATATGTGACTCAATCATTACAAATCAGGCTACATGAGATGCAGTTGTTTTTAATGTTTGGACTTTGACCGGCTTCCCATTCGTCAGTTCATTGGTCGTCGTTCAATATGCCTATATCATATCATCAAAAAACGCTTTGAGTTGAATAAACAGACCTTCTCCAAGAGTGATCGATGTTAAATAAATTAGGGGTTTATTATATTCAGGGTGTGTGTGTGTGATGTGTGTGTGTGTGTGTGTGTGTGTTGTGTGTGTGTGTGGTGTGTGTGTGTGTGTGTGTGTGTGTGTGTGTGTGTGTGTGTGTGTGTGTGTGTGTGTGTGCACCAACCTTGAGTCCCTTGAGCATCTGGTAGACGAGGAATTGCACCCTCTCCTCTGTGAGCTTCTCCAGCTTCATCAGCTTCCCCAGGTCAGTGCCCATGAACGGCATCACCAGGTAACTGGAGGAGGAGGAGGAGGAGGAGGAGAGGAGGAGGAAGGGAGGAGGAGGAGGAGGAGGAGAGAGGAGAGGAGGAAGAGGAGGAGGAAGGGGAGGGAGGTGGGGGAGGAGAGAAGGAGAAGGAGGAGGAAGAGGAGGAGGAGGGAGGAGGAGGAAGAGGGAGGAGGAGCAGGAGGAGGAGGAGGAGGAGGAGGATGTGGAGTGGGAGGAAGAGGAGGAAGAGGGGGAGGAAGAGGAGGAGGAGGAGTAGGAGGAGGAGGTGGAG
>OLKM01002790.1:34800-42300 GCA_900291075.1 Melanogrammus aeglefinus | reverse complement strand
CGCAGTTCTAGATTTTTTTTTACCGTTTCATTTCCCATAGCGCTCGTTGGGCCGCATTCTGCCTTGATTGGTCCGGATTTAGGGGCTGTAAATTGGAAGGTGGGGGACATTGGTTTGTGAATGAAGAGGCCCGACACAGCTCTCCACAGACATGTATATAGAAAGGTTCCCGACCCATACACAAGTTGTAAATGTCTGTGTGTGTGTCTGTAAAGTGTGAGGAAAAAAACACACACACACACACACACACAGACACACACACACACACACACACACACACACACACACACACACACACACACACACACACACACACACACACACACACACACACACACACACACACACACACACACACACACACACACACACACACACACATGGCTTTTATTTGTTTCTACCTCCAACCTCCCTGTCTTTATGTCCCCATCTAACTCCTCTCTGTTTCTCTCCCTCTCACTCTTTTCCTGAACACACACACACACACAAGTACACACTCAAATCTCACACACACACACAGACACGTATAAACCCAAACAGACACACACAAACACACACACACACACACACACACACACACACACACACACACACACACACACACACACACACACACACACACACACACACACACACACACACACACACACACACACACACACACACACACACAGACACACACACGCAAACACACAAACACATACAGACACACACATGCATGCATACACACAAACTAATGCACAGAAACACACAGACGCACACGCAGACACACAGACACACACACAAAGACACACACACTCACACCGAAACACACACATCTACACCGTAGCACAAGCATACCAACAGGAATGAACAGTTGTCTAAACACTAATCAAATTTTACAATCCATCCATTTTTCGTCTTGGCCCCTGGCAGTGTTGTCCGTCCAGCCAGAGCCAAACCAGAGGCCGTTTTAAAGCCACCCGGTCCAGTTAAACCCCGCCGGCGCACCGGGGCCCGGAGGAAAGCACTGTGGACAAAGCCCACCTCTTCTCTGTTGTCCTTGGTCGGGGCGAGCGCTGGCGTGTCGCGGGTTACAAGGAGTTCCAGCCCCTGATCTTAATTGGAGCTGATGTGTTGCTGGGCTCCCCCCAGCCGCCCGCCAGACCCGTCTCTGTTCAGCCTCATTGTAAAGCAAGCCAAGCTCTGCTGGCAGCCGCTGCCCCATAAAACACTTAGGGCTCCAGAAACCCTGTGAATACGGACGCACAGAAAAAAATAAGAACGGACCCTGGAATAACTAGACAAAAAAAACATAAAACGTTTTTTTTTATTTACCGTTTTGGGGTTCTACTTTCTTCTCCCTTCCTCCCTCTCTCCGCCCCCCCCCCCCCCCCCCCCCCCCCCCCCCACACACACACACACACACACACACACACACACACACACACACACACACACACACACACACACACACACACACACACACACACGCACACACACACACACACACACACACAGAGTCCTGTACCACTACTCTTGACGATATAGGATGAAAAACATTGCTTTATTGGTAATATAATTGCGGTGTGTCGTTCCTTCCCTTGGGTTGTTTGCTCTGGTGTTTTTCCCATAACTGGTGTCATTCAAAAAGTCTTCAGTTTTAATTTTGCGAGAGCTTTTAAAGGATTACGGCGCTAGAGCTGCGGAAAATGGGGGGCCGCTGGAGGTTTGTTTGATATGTTTCATGGTGGAGGCATGTGTGTGGAGTTAGACATGGAGCACACGCTCACACATACACACACACAGACACACACACACACTCACACAAGCACACGCACACACACACACAAACACACACAAACACATGCACACACAGACACCTACACAGACAGGCACACACTCACACACTAACAAACACTGACACACACACACACACACCTACACAGACAGGCACACACATACACACACACACACGCACACACCTACACAAACATGCACACACTAACACAAACACAGACACACACACACACATACACACACACAAACACACACACATATATAAGCGCCCATACACACACACACACATCTACGCACAAACACACACACACATGCACGTGTTCACACGTCCTACCGCTGCAAAGTGGCTGAGCAGCTCCCTGTCCCGCTGTGATGGTTTTCCTTTGGTATTTCCCACTCTGTTGTGGAATGGCTCTTTAGGAAGGATCTGGAAACGATGGTGGGATGAAGGGGACGGGGATGGGGGGGGGGGGGGGGGCGCGGGACTCCTCGTCTTTGAAGCCTGAGGTCTTGGGACACAATCCGCTACCACAGAGTACTGTTATTTTGGCCATTTTTTTTTTTTTGAGTGTTGTTTGTCAGAGCAAGACAGCCATAAAGCAACCCACTTACTGATCGCCTTAAAAAACAAATCCCAAACATTTGTGGGTTTTTGGATATAAAAAAAATCAAATCAAAAACATTTTACTAGTGAGATCACCATATATCAAACAGACAGCCTGAAGTCTGTTTTTGATATAGGCCTCACTCTGAGTTTCTAGGTTTGAAACACAATCCGGAGAATCTTTCCAAATCACCAAATCTAAGTGACCTACCGTCAAGAAAGCTTTGTATCTGAAATGGTAACATAAACATTGACACTTGGACCAGCCTGCACATCTTAAATATGATTTACTCTCTGCGGTGTTATTTTTCAACCATGAAATGTAATCAAATTTCTGCTCAGTAAGTCCAGTTGTTCAAATACTGAGCACCGATCCTATTTGCACTTGAATGAATCTCCCACACGGTGATCTTTATTCCACCGTTTGTTTACTCCCTGAATGTATTGCGTTGTGTTCCCTGGCCGTGGGTGAACTTCACGGCACGCTGTTTATTTCAACAGGGCTGTGACTAGCATGTCGGAGCGCGGCCCTGAATGGGCCCTGCGTCTCCGGCTGTTTGGAGAAACTATGCAGAGCTCACGAGCAATAACAAAAGCAGAGCTGTGTTTCTCTGGGCTCTATGTGTGAAGAGACATCTTTTGTTTTAGGGGCGGGACTTGCTCTGCCCTCATTTGGCCGCCGCACTACGTTTTTTGTGCCAGCTCCCTTCCTCACGGCGAGGTCCTGGGGGTCTGGTTTACTGCAGCTGGACAGCCATGACAGACCCCCACTTCCTCCTCCCACAGCGTTTGGCTCAGCCTGCTGCTGCTGCTGCTGCTGCTGACTGTGTGTCCTGTCCTGATGTCTAATTGGGCGATCCACCCTAATGGTCCCTCCTCCTCCTCCTTCTCCTCATATGCTGATAGGGCCGGAAACAATCTGGGCAGACGATGGTCGCGGCTCGAGGACGGACTGAGGAGACGAGTCGTAAACGTCACAACGGGTTACCCCTGAAGGACGGCCGCAGTCAGTGGTCTGTTGAAGTAGTGTGTGTGTGTGTGTGTGTGTGTGTGTGTGTGTGTGTGTGTGTGTGTGTGTGTGTGTGTGTGTGTGTGTGTGTGTGTGTGTGTGTGTGTGTGTGTGTGTGTGTGTGTGTGTGTGTGTGTGTGTGTGTGTGTGTGTGTGTGTGTGTGTGTGTGTGTGTGTGTGCATGTGTGTGTGCATGTGTTTGTATGTGGGTGTGTGTGTGTATGTGTGTGTGTGTCTGTCTTAATTTGTGTACGTGTGTGCACGTGTGTTTGTGTTTGTGTTGATGTGTGTGTGTGTGTGTGTGTGTCATTATGTGTATGAATCAATGTGTTTCGGTGAAATTTGAGCATTTGGCTGAATTGTGAGGTTAAAACCATACGATACTTTGTAAACCTCAGGCAAGACAAAGCTGACGGATCCAGTTCTGGCCCAATTATCTAATCTTGATGCCGATGCAGATACACAAATTCCGAAATCTTCACATAATTCCATTGACATGATTTCACAATGCTACCTGGATCTTAATCCAGTGCTACCTCCACGTTATCTCCGATACGATACAGTGTAGTAGCCAGAGGAAGAGGCCAGATAAAAAACCCAGTTGGCTCACAAGCTGCACATCTCAACAGGGAAACAGCTGAAGCACATTGACTTTTAAGAAGGGAGTTTAAAAAAAGCAGGAGAAGAAATGTTAAACAGAAACATTTATGAGACACATCTGCGGATTATCATAATATGCTTGTTTCTTAGCCGTTTGACTGCTCCTTTGTGTCCATCCATCTTCTGAACATCTTCCTTGATCTAATGTTCTCTCAGGGTTATCTGGAATCAAAAGTCCTGCAAATACCTTTGTATCCTATTGGAGCCTAAATTGAGGGGGGAAGTTATAAATAGGAGGAAAGAGGGAGATTGTGCAGTATGTGCTCTTGCATTGGTGTGTGTAACTATGCAGATGTTTCTTTGTTACTCTGCAGATGTTTCGCAGTAATTCATCCAATACAACGTGTTATAAACAGAGTGTCGCTTTGTATATTCAGTTTTACGGTGGATTCCATTTCCAATTATTTTTTACAGATGCATACCTATACAAGCCACACTAAAAGTCACGTTGTCCAATATTCAGAAATATGTGGTTCTTTTTATTAAATGCTAGGCTTAATGTTAGGAATGTAAGAATACATTTCATATTATAATACAAGTCTCAGGTCAGGTCACGTACCTCAGAGAATTGACTTGAATGTTATATTAAGGACTTAATTATACACTCCTTCTGGGACTGCCCAGTAGTGCAAAAGGTAGATGGAGATCGAGCCATGATTATCAGCCACACTAAAAATAGGAATCAATCTAATAGGACACGACGTATCGCAAACTACAATAAGCTTAATAACCAAATGCTCCACTCCAGACCTTAAATGTGTTTTCTGAAACTGAGAGACATTTTGTATTTGGGCTGCATACTTACTTATTTCATCCATGATATTTAAACAACCTCTATCTAAACAATTCAACTTATTTTGTATAGCAAGAGCATTAATAAATTCAATTGTGTAAAAAAAAATATATATGCATGTCGTTTTTATATTTGAGTCAGAAATCTTCTATTTTTTTGTATTTAATAAACTAACGGAGTAATACGTTAAACTCTTTATTGTCTCTCTGTTGTTCGGCTGTCTCCTGATTGTGTAAAAAAAAATATATATGCATGTCTTTTTTATATTTGAGTCAGAAATCTTCTATTTTTTTGTATTTAATAAACTAACGGAGTAATACGTTAAACTCTTTATTGTCTCTCTGTTGTTCGGCTGTCTCCTGATTCCCCACAGGAGAGAACCGAAGTCTGATTTTCTGCTTCTTGTAAAGAAGTAATGGGTGAGGAAATTTCCGTCTCTCACGTCTGCCCTGTTGCTTTATGTGGTAAAAAACTAAAATAAAAATATGGACAGAGTTATGGAGGCCACGAGAGGCAGGTTGGGCAGGAAGTACAAAGAGGTCACTCATGATGGATGGACGACCTGGGTGCAGACTACAGTAGAGATGGAGAGTGTGTGCGTGTGTGTGATGTGTGTGTGTGTGTGTGTGTGTGTGTGTGTGTGTGTGTGTGTGTGTGTGTGTGTGTGTGTGTGTGTGTGTGTGTGTGTGTGTGTGTGTGTGTGTGTGCGTGCATTCGTGTATGTTGTGTATTTGTGTTTGTGCGTGTTTGTGTATTACACGCATTTGTGTGTGCATGTTTGTATGTGTGTGTGTGTGTGTGTGGTGTGTGTCTCTGTGTGTTTGTGTATCTCTCTCTATTTGTGTGTGAGTGTGCGTGCATGTGTGTAACTGTGTGTGTGTGTCTCTCTCTCTCTCTCTCTGTCTCTGTGTGTGTGTGTGTGTGTGTGTGTGTGTGTGTGTGTGTGTGTGTGTGTGTGTGTGTGTGTGTGTGTGTGTGTGTGTGTGTGTGTGTGTGTGTGTGTGTGTGTGTGTGTGCATGCATGTGTGCGTGTGTGTGTGCGTGTGTGTATGTGTGTGTGCATGTGCGTGCGTGTGTGTGTGTGTGCGTGCGTGTGTGTGTTTCACGGGGGTGTCATATATCACAGTGGAAAACAGGTTCTCCACACACCAAACCGTCCAGCGGTGAACCAGCCTCAACAGTCCCCACTGTGCCCAACAAGTTTTTCCAATAAACGGCGGAGGCAAACATCAAACCTGAGCGCACCACCGACCGTGTGTCTGAGGGGAAATAAAAGTTAAGGAGTGAGGGAAACGTGGCATGGATGAATGATATGAAATAAAACAGAGACAACAGGGAGACAGAACCAAGATGTAATCCATGTGCCACCCCGCGTGGAGGACAGCAGTGATGTGGATTAGTGTACAGGTTATGGACGTTGTATGACTTCAGCAGGCGTGTCCCTGTGTTGCCTGAAGACGGATGCAGAAGGCACATATTCAGGCACATGGGTGTAAATGCGTAAATGTGTAAATAATACGCATGGTGAGACTAAACTAAATGTTCGGACAGAAGTACAGTGTACGAAACACATAATAACCTATTAAGGTAAGGGTATATCCCTTTTATTAAAGTGCATAATTGATAATCCTACAAGGTAAAACGACTGATCAGGGGCATTGAATGGCTCCATCATCAAAAGTTAATCTGCGTTGTTTTTAGGGACACGAATTATCAACGTATGAGTGTGTTTTCAGCAGGACGAACAAGAGAGCCCACCGCCACACTGCTGTTTCTCATTATACCATAGGCCTTACTCCTCAGCTCTCATTTCCTTTCTGCTCGCCCTCTCCTTTAGATCCCGTGTACGACAAGCGGCTTTCCTTTCCGTCGACAAGACCTTGAGGTGCTTGCGAACCCTGTTTCTTTTCAACTATCTTATCGGGGATCACAGAGCGTTTGTAGATGGACTGCGACATCGGTCCATTAATCGATGGCGAATCAGAATCAGAACGGGTAGTTTGTGTATTCGACACGTGATTCACTCGGACCACTTTCGTTGACAGTATAATATTTACTAGTTGCCAGGGCAACACATTTGTATTTAGCGGTGCTGTTCTCTTCTGGGAAACTCCCCCCCCTGCCCGAGTGGCCAGGCCTAAGCATGCAGGGGGGGTGCAGCGAATAACCCCCCCATAGCAGAACAGAACGGGCCGCAACATGATACTCACATCCGGGACGTTGGTGTATACAGCCCTTAATCACAGTTCTAAAGGGCTCCACAGGCCGCGTTGTAGGGCACCCCCCTAACGCTAAGTCCACTCAGGACAAGGGGAAACTCCGCCAATGCAAGGGAAAAAACTTGAGGAGGATCAACGAAAGAGGGGGACCCTTCGTCCGAGGAGAAGGCGCCGTGATGAGCAGGCATGACGAACAAAAGGCTTTGAGTCAATCGGGTCAGAGGTTAATTAGTTTGAACCACTTCACCCCACTATACCTCACCCCTCGATTCCATTACATCAGCGACGCTGGCGGCGCCGACGCTTGAAGGCTCGTCATGCGTTGACTGCTTAAAGAAGGTACCGAGCAGTCACAGCGTTTCACATAATACACCGGTTACTGGAAAACTCTTGGTGCACAACAGCCATTCATTCTGAGAACCCTTATTTTGTAAAA
>OLKM01002790.1:22300-27300 GCA_900291075.1 Melanogrammus aeglefinus | reverse complement strand
CAAAGATACACATGGACAGACACACAAACTTACACACACATACACACACAGCCACACAAACACAACATAGACACACACACACATGCGACACACAAAGGATACAGATTTGCGCCGACAGACACACTCACACAGTAAATTACAGTCACAAATTCAGAGGTACAACAAAGGCTTTGCTGTACCGGAATCTTCCCTGTGAGAAAAGTTGAATAAGTGAGAATAGTGTGTCACACGCATTCTCACATGAAAGCATCCATACACTCGTATGGACACACACACACACACACACACACACGCATGGATTTCGAGAAATGTGTCTTTGCATCTGCAGGATTTGCGGTCATCCTATTCCTACATACAAATATACAGAACCACATACTGTAACACTTAGGGTCAGTGTTGCAGGGAATCCAGCAATACACCGGGAAACACTGAGCAGGAGGGTAGACCTCTGCCAAGGCAGCAATATTCCAACCATACATGGGATATATCACGGTGATCCCGACAGATCCCACACAGCACTGCTTGTTTTGCTGGAACATGTCGCATAACACAGCACGTTACTCAGGTTGAAGAAACTTCCTCAGAGTCTTTGTGCGCCAGACCTGACCAGCTTTACACATGTTAAATTACTTTCTGGAATTTTTTACTTCACAGAGGGCCGACTTTTCCGCTCTCGCTCTCCATTGACAGCTAACTTCATGGACTTCATCTTTTATGCATCTTGACATCATAGTAAGAAAAAAAAATCCCGAAGAGGCTTTGATGTTTATTGTTCAGTGACACTGACATAATTGAAAGAAATACAAAGTAAACTCCAGTCAAAACACTTGTCAAATAACGATCAGTATTTGTGTTAGTTTGTGCTTTCATTCATCCATCCAGCTCTCACCCTTTCTATCTTTAAACCATTTTTGTTGAATGTTTGTAGCAAGGCACATGCACACATGTTCTACCAGCAGGGACACAAGTATCTCTTTGTCTCCTCTCTCTCCCGTCTCTGTTATCTCCCTCTAATCACCGTGTTATCACCACTCTGCACTCCTCACTCACCGTGCCCTTGCTTCCTTCAGCATTCTTCAGGTCCCTCATTGCTCTTTCTCAGACTGCCCCGCACGTCTCTGTGTCTTCTTAACCTTCCCTCTTCCTGTCTGTCCTCCTGTCACTTCCTCCCCTGCTCCCTCGCTCCCTCCTCTGCCCTCTCCTTTATTCTTTCAACAAGTTGCCTCTTTCTTTTTTTTTCCGGGAGAGGTGTGTGTTGATAGCTCCCATATTTTCTCTCCGGTCATTCCAAGTCCTCGCCTCACTCTCATTCCCCCCTCCTCCGCTCTCGGCCGTATCGGACTATCCCGTTGGGGCCCTGCTACAACTCACAAGCACTTCATATATATAGATCCCAATTTGAATTTCTCATAACAAACGCTCTGCGTTCTGGGTTATTCTCTCCCTTTGTTGGACCATCCACCTCAACATCCCCCCACTGTCCTCACGCGATCCTCCGTTCACTCTTCTGACATCATCCTGCCTCTTAATAGGACTGTAGGAGTTAGAAAACAATGCTGTTGCTAACTCCATATAGTCTGTGCATATTACAGAGTCAAACGTGTTAAATATGTGGTCCTACATGAACCACTTAGAGCAAATTAACCAAGGGACTGCTGTCCTTATTGAGAGAGGCAGGGCTAATGCAGAATGCTAATTTGTCTTCATTCGCGTCTGGGCCTCTCGTTAACACATCTCTCTCTCGCTCAATAATGGTCTACTTCTGGATCAGGCCAGAGGTGGAGGGTCGGGTCTCCAGTGTACTGGTGAGGGAAGGGGGGGGGATGTCTGTTGAGCTGTCCGAGGACTGCGTTTTCCGGGATCCAAGGAGTTCTGTCAACGGGGCACTCAAGCGAGGGGGGAAGAAAGCAAAAGAGAGTAAGAGAGGGAGAGGGGTGGAAGAGAGAGAGTGAGAGAGGGAGGGAGAGAGAGAGAGAGAGAGAGAGAGAGAGAGAGAGAGAGAGAGAGAGAGAGAGAGAGAGAGAGAGAGAGAGAGAGAGAGAGAGCATGTGCTCGTGGCTGCCAGCGAGAGCTCTGGTTTCATCGCCCCTCTCCGAAAGGCGGCCAGGAAAAACAAATGACATCCTTTTGAGAAGTAAGCTTGGAAATCCCGTCGGTTTCGTTTTTTTCTTTGCTTTCCTTCCCCCAGCCCCCCGTCCCCCCACCCTCTCCCATTCCCCTCGGAGAGCACCATGATAGATCCATCAATGTCGGCTCTGTGGTTTGAACCAATTGTTCTGCCCCGCCCTGATTTGATGCGTTCCATGTGCCTAGGTATCCTCTTATTATTACTACGACATTTGGGATCAGCCTGCGAAGAAAAGGTGGCCGACATCCTGCCACCAGAGCCAGTGGATTCCTTCAGAGGACGGAATATACACAGAGCAGGGACACACAAACGCACACCTTTACACACTGGGAACAATCAGGAATGCCTGGTCTGGTAAGTAACAAACACAAGGACCTGCTCCCACACACACACACACACACACACACACACACACACACACACACACACACACACACACACACACAGCACACACACACACACCACACACACACACACACACACCACACACACACACACTAAACACAGACCACACACACAACACACACACACACACACACACACACACACACACACACACACACACACACACACACACACACACACACACACACACACACACACACACACACACACACACACACACACACACACACACACACACACACACAAGGATGGCAGTAATCACACCCAGTGTGTCAGTCATCAGTCGTGATCCCATATCATCGTGGAGCAAGCAGCGTCAGAGGTGATTGCAGGCCCTCCTGCGTAGTGGGCGGCGGGGGGGGGGGGGGGGGGGGGGGGGGGACGCGACCGGAGGACTGTGTTTTTACGGCAGGGTAAAAACAGTCCTGTCCTTCCCAATCCAGGCTTAGATCCATCAGTGGTGTCACTCCGCTACAGGATGCCAGGGAAAAGGCAAGGCAGCTGGGTTGGAAGGACTACCGGCAAGGAACCCACACACAGGGACAGCATCGGGCTGAGGCGAGGGCAGGGTGTCCGGACGGCCCCAACAGAAAGACTGTGGGTATAAAAAAAAAACAAAAAAAACAATAAGGTTTTGTACCAGAACTTTGGGCTTCAGCGTCAGGAAATCGTTTTTTGTAGAAAAGTTGTACAACCCAGTGTTACCGGATTGGGCCAGATTTCCTGCCCAATCTGGCCCAAACTGGCAACACTTGTCTAACCCAGACAGCCAAGCCCCCAAACCATGGATTTTCAAATGTAAAAATTCAACATAGTTAGTTATACTCTAAATGAATATGGACGTCTCACATCGGTTGATTTGCCTTCTAGAAAGCTTCGCCATACTTTGCAACCAGCAGCAGAAACAAACCATTATTTGCTCATTGAGTATGGGACTTTGATGGCTGCTTTCAGTCTATGCCCAAAAGTTATTACAATTCAAGCCTTAATAATTTATAATGAAATATAATTCTAAAGCAGGACTTCAGAGAATACATAATATGAAGATGCCCCAGCCACGAGATCCTGACCCAGCAACGAAGAAATGTACTGGCCTTTTGTTACAATAATGAAATCTAATTTCCTCTGATATACAATCGGTACATGATATACTCTTCCTCACAAACAGATGGTCAAGGCTGCCACTTTGTTGTTAAAAAAAACAGCAATACGATAACCGCATCACAGAAGTCTCACCAATGCACTGTCAAATCCCAAAAAGTGAAGAAATCAAGTGAGTTGTTGAACACACATTGGAAGGAGTTAAGCAGGCTTAGGCTTGTCTAGCATTTTTTAATTGAAAATACTTTATTAGATCCACTCCCTAACATACCCGATATTTTTGTTGGTACAAATAAACGAGCAGCGCGTGAGGGTGGAATGGATTGGAAGGGAGAGGCAGGCCTGCTGTTCATCCATCATGCGCGACTAAATCTAGGCCATAATCTCTCCCTAATTCACATACTCATAAATCTTCCCTCTGGCTATGATTTCTGGGCCCAAGCAACACATGCACAAGAGCAACACACAACATACAGCATGTTTTTATATTAAAATGGATATTTTTAGCTCAAAGTTGGTTGAATAACCTTTGAAGTTCGACCAGAAGTGGATACAATTAAATTTCACTTCACTTAAAACTGAGTACTGGACTCTGTTATTTTCTTTTTAAAATAATGTCTCAATGAGTAAAGTCTGCCAATATATAAGCTTGCTGCGAAGAAAGAAAATCAGCATACTGAAAAAGGAAAGAGGGATTGTGTTCAACAGGGCTGGATGACATGTCAGCACATTGGTCCAAACTGTAAAGAAACACATAGTTACTGTGTGTGCTCAGTCACAGGACATGCTAGACGTGTGTCCTCCCGGCGCTTTTACACTGGAAGTAGCACAACTCGTTGAGGCGCCGCCCGAGCTAACCTCATGTTACAGCCATAGAGATGACGGATGGCTCCTACCTGTTAGGGCCCACCACACTGGCAGCCAAACTCATACAACACTGCCTTTACACATGGCACACACTAATGTTTGGAACTAGGACAGATGAGCTTTGGGAACAGCTATATGCTGGACATATTTTGGACCAGGGCAGTAAATACAGTTATTAAAGTCATAAATATAATAATGGCTATAATATTTATGGGTCTTTCTAATAAATGTTTTTTTGTGTATTGTAATATTTATTATTATCCATTACCTCTGCTCTGGATGAAATATAACTGGTGCTTCTCCAGTATAACCAGGTGCTATTCTTGATGCGCTCCTGGGAAACACAGCTGAGTTTCCAGCACCATTCATGTCCAACCGAGACCACCGAGTGGATGCAACCCGACCAGCCCGAGTTTATATAACGCGAGCAGTGGGCATTGTAGCCTCGTTTCACAGAGGCTTCCTCATAGATCAAACACAGGTGTGGCTCATGACATTA
>OLKM01002790.1:0-15356 GCA_900291075.1 Melanogrammus aeglefinus | reverse complement strand
GCCATCCCTGGGCTCCAAGCTCGTTCATTATCTTCACCTCCCTTCTGCCGTCTCTGGGCTTTGTGCTTTGTTTGCTCTCTGCATGACTTGATTTACTTTCTCAGTCGCAGGCCACTTTGCGGGCACTTCTCTGTCTTTTGAGTCTTGTGATAATTTGGGCCTAAAAGACACAGATGCCACGAGAAAGAAAATCAAAAATGTAATCTATAATTTTGGAAAAAAGGGTGCAATAAATATAAAAGGGTGAAATAAGTGTGATTAAAATTGTGCCGTCCACTGGGGTGATTTGTTAGAGCCTTATGGTTCTGTTTCATTAATGGTAATTGCGCTGGGATTCCTTTTTAAGTGTTGCTTTCCGTCCATTAAAAAGCCAGACGGGCCTGAAGCAACAAAGTACAGCAGGGAGAGAGACAGCACCAGACATACCAAGTCAGTCAGACAGGCTGTTTCTTGCTAAACACATTCATGCACAATTGTTAATACTTATTTACCTTACACCAAACCCCACAGGTGCCCACACACACACACACACACGCACACACACACACACACACACACACACACACACACACACACACACACACACACGCACGCACGCACGCACGCACGCACGCACGCACGCACGCACGCACGCACGCACGCACGCACGCACGCACGCACGCACGCACGCACGCACGCACGCACACACACACACACACACACACACACACACACACACACACACACAAACACAGACACATGCACACACACACCCACACCTCTCATACCACCAAAAAATATATGCCTGGTTCTCTATGAAAAGAGCCATCCTCCTCCCGTTGTTTAAAGCAGAATAACTAAAGAGCACATATACTGCAGGGAAAGAGAGACGGAGAATGCAAATCAAACTTGCGATCACGTTTTAACTAAAAATAGTCATTTTGGATCTCAACCATCTGGCGGACTGCGAGGCAGTGCTCTCTACAGAGGGTTATGTACAGACAGTGGGGGTTTGTGTTGGGTTGGCAGGGAAACGAAAGGTGACCTGCTTGGAAAGAAGAAAGTAAAAAAAAAGGAAACACAAGCACCAGTACATTGTAAACTTCCTGGAGCCTGACTTCGAAGAACACAACTCCCACCTTGTCAAATGAAAAGGGACACATGTCGTCCAACAAAGTAAAAACCACCAAACTCCCGTACAGAGCATCCAATGCCACGGCTGGCCCGAAAAAAAAAACAGATCGAAAGGAGAGAATGAGCCAGAAGTTGAGAGCGGGAGGGGAGTGTTTGAACCACAAGAAGAACCCTCCCCGGGCGTCCCTGGCACCGCTGCCGAAGTTTGTACTTTTCTTTCACGGACGTTAGCGAAGAGGAGAAGCGAGGAGGAGAGAGCAACCGGTAAAGGGAAAGAGAGGGGGTCTGCTTTAATCTGGTCGGCACTAGGAGCTGGCACTGTCCACCGGCGCGTCTCCGATAGCCCCGTGCGATTCCAGTGCCAGCCGAGCCATATTTCGGCGGTGAGTAATGGTGGAGGATCAGAGTATCGCCCACTCCACTCCATCGCTCCTCCGCCTGCTCATCACCCTTAAAATGCCCCCTGCAGCTCTGCACTCGTCTCAATTCACCCAGAATATTTAAGAGAAAGAATATTTTATGTTCGGGAAGTATGTGTGTGTGTGTGTGTGTGTGTGTGTGTGTGTGTGTGTGTGTGTGTGTGTGTGTGTGTGTGTGTGTGTGTGTGTGTGTGTGTGTGTGTGTGTGTGTGTGTGTGTGTGTGTGTGTGTGTGTGTGTGGGTGTGTGTGTCCAGACACACACACGCACATCTCACAGTAGCATTTTTGGCAAAGACATACATGCTAATTCTACTTGGGCCAAATGGTTTGTGTATGTTTGTGTGAGTGTGTGTGTGTTTTTATGTGTGTGTGTGTGTGTGTGTGTGTGTGTGTGTGTGTGTGTGTGTGTGTGTGTGTGTGTGTGTGTGTGTGTGTGTGTGTGTGTGTGTGTGTGTGTGTGTGTGTGTGTGTGTGTGTGTGTGTGTGTGTGTGTGTGTGTCTGATTCAGTACAGTGAGTTATTGGGCCAAATTTCCAGAATGTGTAAAAGGATCAGCAACAATAAATGGTCGACAGCATTAACAGCATCAGGTTCCCTCAAGACTCACTGGAGAGTCATGCAGTCGCACTATCACCCACACACTCGTAGGCAAATCTACGCACACACACGTACACACAGGAAAAAAAAATACACGACACCCATTACTCAAGTGACACTCGAACACACACACATCACACGTCACCCCTTTAACACATTAAAGTGCAGGCAGATGCACAGACTTGTACGACCCCCCCCACACACAAACACACTCACACACACACACACACACACACACACACATACACACAAACACACCCACACACACTCACAAATACGCTCACTCACACAGACATGGGGACGCTACCATGGGGCCCACACTTCTCACCTCATCACCCTGTGGCTGGCGGTTTGTGGCTTTTGATGAGAGCAGCTTGGTGACGCGTTGCCATGACGAGTGCTGTTTCAAACTGGCAGGGCTGTTGCACTTAGCTGGTGACTATGGTTAGCGCAGTGTTTTGTTATTTGTATTCCCCGTTGCCAACAGGTAGTTCAGTGGCCGAGGTGTGTGTAAGACAGACTGGTGAGGGAAAACAGCACACTTGTGCGCTTCATTCGCCATACATAACACTTTCCATTTTGGTGGTTTTCCATATTTTCGTACTTATTTTTTTTACTCAGTCGACTTTAGCGACTATTGAGTCTTCTGTCGTTCTCGTTCGCCCATGCTCTCTCTCCTTTTTCTATCTCCAATGCCAACCGCTTTACAGACAGGAAAGCACATTAATCGTATTGTGGGAACACATGTTAATAAGACAAACAGTAGCTGAAGTGTTCTGGGAAAATGGTGAAAATACTTTTCATTCTGGGTTGAAAAATGTGATGTTTTAGTATGGTTGTGCCATTAAAAGTGTTTATGTCAATATTTTTTGTGAGAAATGTGCATTTTACTTTCATAATCTTTGCTCTGTGAATGTGAAGGATTTTTGGTTTGATAGTTATGATACAATAACGGCTTTAAATGTGTGACATGCCTGCGTTTTTTTGGCTTTTTTGGGCCTGCGTCAACGTCACATGACTCAGCGTGACGTGAACTAGGTGATGGTGGTGGTGACTGAGGTCCCCCCCTTCACTGTAAAGCGTCTTTGAGCGTCTAGAAAAGCGCTATATAAATTCAATCCATTATTATTATTATTATTAGGATCCACTGGTTAGGAAATAGAGAGATATTCTAAGGTTTCCTTCAAAGGCAGCTTGGAATATGTTTCTATTTTCCGCAGTTTAGACTTTTATTGATAAGTTACTTTTTTGATGAACTTGGGGGGTCTCAAAGGACACAGATGATTATCAGCTTGGGGGCACCAGCCCTACAAGAAATGACTCAGTAAGTCATTGCATATCCATATGGGGAGGGGTGGGGGGTGCTTGTGGACAGTAGGGGTGTAGAGATAAATAGGAAGCACACTTATTTAATTAATTGTTTCAAATAGCCCTGCCTCGTTAAGTCAATGAGCTTGGTGTTTTGCTTTCAAGAACAGGTAATAGACTTTATCCCTATAAAATCTGTCCATCTACGTGTCTTTGAACGAAGTAACAAGCCACCAGTCAAAGATTAAAAAAAAAATAATCAAGTTAATTAAAAAAGTAACTTATCAAATACAAGTCTAAACTGCGGAAAATATAAACATCAAAGGTGCCTTTTGAAGGAAACCTTGGAATATCTGTCTATTTCCTAACCAGCGGAACCTAGTTTACGACAAAAACAACACAATTGACGGCAGCTCTGTGACACCGCCCTTAACCAATGTGGTTTGGAGCATGGACCTCTTAAAGAAAGGACAGCGGACTAAAACATGGCAGCCTATTCATTCCAATGAAACTGCTCAATGGCGCAGGGCAACATCAAGAAGAGATTTGCTTCTGCATCATGGAGGTCTCAAGCCACGCCGTAGTGCATGACCTGCCGGATGCAGAAATACTACTTGTTTTCTAGCATTGTTATTGTAGCATCATAAGCGAGAGTGGAAGTATAAGTAACTAACCCCCCTGATGATTCTCTATATGTGATCTTTAAAAGACCTCCCCCTGCCATCTGGGCAACAATTATAATTGAAATTATTATTTTAGATTAGTTTTTTCCCATTTGGACCTAATGAAGAAAAACACCTTGTATATAAATTAATTTTTTTTTTCATAATTACCACTCGAGACTAACACGAGAAGTTAACGGAGCCGTGCACTGGGCCAAAACAACATTTGTTTCACTACGACTCCTTTCAGCTGCCCACCCCTCCTTCTCCTGCAAACAACGGCTAATAAAACGCTTGAGGAGGCGTTTTGAAAAGAGAAAACGTGCATTTTAGTAGTACATGGTATAAAGATAATTATGAGCCTTTCATTGATATCCAGACTTTTTTGCGGAGACCCATTCCTGCTCCCCACTTGTATTGCAGTGAACGGCGATATCTAATTGCGGACCTCCATGAATTGAGGGACCCGTCCACAGCCCGCTAAAACAGATTCCCTCCGATACAAGTGGGGAACAGGGATGTGTCTCCGCAAAAAATGTCTTCATATCGATCAGAGGCTCATAATTATCTTTATACTCTGTACTGGTGCACTTATTGAATGACAATAAAACAAGTCTAGTCTAAGTCTAAAAGTTTTCTCTTTTCAGCCGTTTTATTTATGTAATTATTGCAGAAGAAGGAGGGGTGGGCAGCTGAAAGGAGTCAGAGGGAAACATGTTGTTTCTGCCCGGCATCCGAGAGGGCTCAGGGCCCTCCGTTAACTTCTCGTGTCCGAGGTTTTTCATTTTACTTAACACGAATGGCATTGATGGTTTTTAGGCACTTTGTTGACTTTTTATCACTTAAAGTCGCCAAGGGATGTGTCTAGACAGACCTCTCGCTTATGATGCTACAATGCTAACAATGCTACACAACGAGAATATCTCTGGATCCGGCACGTCATGCACTTTGGCGTGGCATGGCTCCCATGATGTGGAAGGAAATCTCTCCTTGATGTTGCCCTGCCCCATTGAGCAGTTTTCATAGGAATGAATGGGCGCCATTTTAATCAGCTGTCCTTTCTTTAATAGATCCATGGTTTGGAGCCATGCAAGGAGCAGATGGGGCGGTCGATGACAACCACCATAGCAACCATGACAGTCACGTGACGTTGATGCAGGCCCATTGAAAAGGAAAAGGCAAAAAAAACGTATGCATGTCACTTGTTTAAAGTCGTCATTTTATTCAATTAATTAAATATTTAAATATATTGTAACGCTACGAATGCTGGTTACAAATAAATTGTAAAAAGACACACCATGAAGTTAATTTTTCATTCAGGCAAGTAGCCATGTAATAAGCGGGATAATTTATAGAACGTCACCGATCATTATCGAAATAAACCTCTTCTGTCGGGGCTTACTTCTTTCCCAATAATGACCTGCTTAAAGTTTATTTAAAAGTTGTTAAATAAAATAACATCAACACACGGTTGCATAAAATAGCATAATCAGCAAAGACAATGGTTTTATAGCCCTGATTTAAACGGCATGTGAGCTGCTGGCCTTGCAAGGTTGACTCTGCCGCCAGTGTGTCAATGTGTGTATTAACCGATGTAAGTCGCTTTGGATAAAAGCGTCTGCCAAAATGCCCTAATTGTAATTATAGCAAACACGTTATTATATTTCTGTCGAGACCTGAAATATTCTTCGTCATAACTATCAAACCAAACATCCTTCAAATTCAACGAGCAAAGATTCTGAAAGTAAGATGCACATTTCCACTAAAAATATGTTTACATAAACACTTATAATGGCGTAACTATACTAAAATATTATATTTTCCACCCAGAATAAAAAGTATGTCCGCAATTTTCACAGAAAAATATCCTAAAAACGACCCTATAGGAAAGATGCTCACAGCGTCTATTAGAGCCTTAGCCGGGTTAATACAGGAGTGAATGGGCTGCTGGAGCACCCTCTCTGAACGTCAAACATCACCAGGGATGGCATAGCATTGTAGTGAATTGAACCCCCTCTCCGTCTGCAGACGACGCCGAAGGGTACCTTTCCCGTCGGTGACCGACGCTAAAGTGTCGGCATTTGACGATCTCGGGGTGCGACTGTGTTGGCAATCGTCATCCTTTGAAAAGAGACACATGGAGAAATAGTGACTTTGAAGGCTCCGATTATGTAATGTATCACGTCAGGCTCCAGGCGTCCCAGCAGGTGACGGTGTGCTTGTTATGCTCCAATGTTTCTGTACTTTACCACACGTGAACGCTATTAAAGGTCCTGTCGTGAAAGCGCTCCAGTGAACACGTGATAGGAACCACTCGAACGGCAGCAAGTGCGGCGTATTGCTGTGATATTATTACTTTCTCAGTAGACAACTCACAGAGTCGGGGAGCTTCCAACAAGAGAGCCAAATCGATTTCAAATATTGATGTTTTTTATTCATTTTGTATTAAACCTCACCTCAACACAACAAACAAAATAAACCTATTAGGGAAAAAAAATCATCTGGAAATGTTACGTCCAGATATTAATTGTTTGTGATGTGTGGGAGTTAATGATGATTGGTGTAGTGACAAATCCCAGCTGGGAGTTTATGAGATTATCGGCAAAAGAGATGAATGGCGTCGCTAATCCGACATGATCGTAGATAAATTAAGCATCGCTGTGATTCATTAGCATTTGGGACTCATCAAAGGCAGCGCTCCATTGTGTATGTATTCCCTGCTAGCGCTTGTATACCCGGGATTTGTTGAAGCAAAGCGACCGACGCTGGACGCATTAGGAATAAGGAGGTATGCACCGCGCTTTTAACACTTCATTCACACGGCAAATTATTTTCCTAAGCAGTTAGAATGATATCTTTTTAATCCTGTTGCTCCTCTGAAGCACTAATAAAACGTGGCATATTTGGTGGGATTTATCTGCCGCAATGAAACAGCTGCTGCAGACTGTACGGCGGACCTGCAGCTGAAATAGCTTCACAGCAAGGCCTTCGGAAAGGCTTTTTAAGTGTGTCCACAACAAAAGCTTTCTGTGTGACGCGGTTTTAAGATTACCATTAAACTCTGAAATGGGCTAGGACGAGGAAAGTAAGGCAGCTCTGTCTAAATGTTTAAGAACCATGCCACCACTAAGTTCCTGTGGGACAATCACATACCTCTTTATGCAGACTTTCTCTCTCTCTCTCTCTCTCTCTCTCTCTCTCTCTCTCTCTCTCTCTCTCTCTCTCTCTCTCTCTCTCTCTCTCTCTCTCTCTCTCTCTCTCTCTCTCTCTCTCTCTCTCTCTCTCTCTCTTTCTCTCAAAGAGTCAAAAAGATGACGATGATGATGATGTCTGTGTGTGTGTGTGTGTGTGTGTGTGTGTGTGTGTGTGTGTGTGTGTGTGTGTGTGTGTGTGTGTGTGTGTGTGTGTGTGTGTGTGTGTGTGTGTGTGTGTGTGTGTGTGTGTGTGTGTGTGTGTGTGTGTGTGTGTGTGTGTCGGTACATGTGTAAATGGTAAGTGTAAGGGATACCAGTCATACCTTCTGATTGGCCAAAGGGACGCCCAGCCAAGAGGGTTCTGCTGATTGGTCACGGCAGCGGCCAGACCGACAGCCGGAGAGGAAGAGGAAGGGCGAAGGGCCTGCATCTAATTGCAGCGTCTATGTCTCTCTCCCTTCCCTCCTCTCTCTCTCTCTCTCTCTCTCTCTCTCTCTCTCTCTCTCTCTCTCTCTCGCTCTCGCTCTCGCTCTCGCTCTCGCTCTCGCTCTCTCTCTCTCTCTCTCTCTCTCCTCTCTCGCCCTCCCCTTGTTCAATCTCTCTCTCTCTCTCTCTCCTCTTCTCTCTCTCTCTCTCTCTCTCTCTCTCTCTCTCCTCTCTCGCCCTCCCCTTGTTAGCAGTCCTCACCTTGCCTCCCCCGTCACATTCCCTCCTCCCCCCCTCCCCATTCCCTCCTCCCCCCCTCCCCTCCCTCCTCTCTTTCCCAACAAGCAATCATCGTGCGCCGCATCAGTAATGAGGCTAATATTAATTCCATCTCCTCAGACACACACACACGTGTGCACACACACACACACACACACACACACACACACTCATGCTCCAAGGAGCCCATAAATACTGACCCTGACTGTGTGACATGAAACCACTTGATTTAAAGGACATACGCTGTTTTACTGCTCCTGTCGATCTACTCTCCCCACCCATTAATATAAACCATACCGTCAGACACACACACACACACACACACACACACACACACACACACACACACACACACACACACACACACACACACACACACACACACACACACACACACACACACACACACACACACACACACACACACACACACACACACAACTAGAGAGACACAAACACGCATGTCAATGCTCTCTCACACACAAGCACACACAGAAACCACATACACACACATAACCACACACACACACACACACACACACACACACACACACACACACACATACACACACACACACACACACACACACACACACACACACACACACACATGTCGATGCTCTCTCACAAACAAACAAACACACAATTAGAGACACACACACACAACACACGCACACACACACAAACACACAGATATGCGGAAATCTGACGTGCTAGTTGGAGGACTTGTCTTGTCTTTGTGCGTCACTGAGGCAGAAGGCGACGGTCGGAAACCCAGTGAGTTCAGAAAGTCTTGAGTGGTGAGAAATGCATAATACGCAGTATGCCTACTCCCAAGCTCCCTGCCATCTTCATGGCCACACTCACACACTCACACACGCACACACAACACACTCACACACACACACACAAACACACACACACTCTCTTGCTCACACTCATGCTCAGACTCACGCTGACAATCACACACACACACAAACACACACACACGCACTCACACACACACACACACACACACACACACACACACACACACACACACACACACACACACACACACACACACACACACACACACACACACACACACTCTTGCTCACACTCATGCTCAGACTCACGCTGACAATCACACACACACACAAACACACAAACACACACACACACACACTCTCAAACACACACACACACACACACACACACACTCTTATACACATGGCGGCAGGTCTGGGGAGCGCTCCGCATGGAGGGTTGACCTATCATCACTATCTGCCTGAGTGTGTGTGTACCGGTGTTGGTGTGCGTCTGCCACCGTGAAAGTAGAAAAGTAAGCATAAAGAGAAGGATGGGAGAAGGGAATGAACGGTGTCTCTGCAGGCGTACCTCCAGAGCTGGAGCCTGGGCTGAGGTGGTCCCCTGCCCACTGTTCCTGGTGTGTGGGCGAGTGGCCGCTCCTTCTCTGTCATCTGCCATCAATCGGCGTGGCCGGGACGTGACAGAGCGCCTCAGGAATGGCGGGGTACTGTACTGTTTGCTCCGTGCACACGCGCCGTGTGGCGATGACAAGGGCCAGTGTTGTCTGAGGCCTAATCGTCTTTCCTGCTCGCCGCAATCACCCAGACCGCTTCACTTCTGGACCGAGCGCGTTTCCTGTTCCTGTCATCTGCTGTTCCAACGCACACCTCGATGAGTAGTGGTGGTTATTTTGGCACGCCAAATTTCTTCTACTTAGGGCCAGATAGCAGTGTCTGTGTGCGCACCCGTGTGTGTGCGTCTGTGTTTGTGTGTGTTTTCTTGTTTTCTCCTGTGTGAGGAATAATGGAACAGTATGTTCCTGTACACACACATGTACAGGGATATGACTCAGTCGCGGGACACAATGGAGTTTCACACGTTTGAATGAGAACACAATCACACACATGATAAGAGAATGCCATGGTGAAGTAAAGGCTATGGTTGTTTTAATCGTTCCCATTGTTCGGTCAAATTGGTGTCTGTCAAAGTGTAACATTGTGTGCTGTCTGAGTCCTAGACAGATCGGTAGTGTGTCTGCCGGTTCTAGATGCTGTGATTAGAGGTTGTCGAGTGTGCCGTGTCTGTAGCTAAGCAGGCAGTTAGAGAACATTGCATTATTTAAAAAAGAGATGAGAGGTTTGACATTAACCACCTATTTTTTATGATAATCAAATAATAATAATACATTTAATTTCAGGTTGCCTTTAAAGACACCCAGGGTCACTTTACAATTCATAAAAGAATCTGGCGTCAGTGTAGAGTAAATACATAGGCAGCTGTCAATCACTTCACTACTTATTGCAGAACACTAGACTCAAGACAATCTATGCATGTCCATGACAGCTTAGTTTTGTTTTTTAAAGCCTCTGGTTTTGCTAAAACTGATACTGCGGTAACAGTATCAGTAATACTGAACATTGTCGTAAACCTATTTGTCTACTGTCCACGCTGCATTGATAATAAGAAGCAGAAGAATAAGCAGCGATACTTTATTTACTTTAACTGCATAAGTAGGCTCTGGACCTAATGTTTTAGTAACAAGCATAGTGCATGAATAAAGATCACCATAAACATAAAACCATCATCTGTCAAATGACCGTGCTGCATGAGATAGGATATATAATAATTTGTTTGTTTTATTGGAAATACTAAGGTTTTGTAGAATTTGTAACTGAGTGGTTCAACATTCAAACACCTCTAACTTAGAACTTCTTCCAATGGTTGTTGAATTCTCCTTGGATGTATAAACAATCCAGAATAAATATATGAAAAGCGATATTTGTCTTCGCCTTGTCATGGGGTAACAAATCACAGACCTTTTCGGGTTCAAAGCATTACGCTGTGGTACTTCCTTTGTAGTCAGGGGCAGGCCAGCGTTCTCTGAATGCCACACATCCAATTTTGGGGGCCAAAATGATGTCAGTGTGTGTGTGTGTGTGTGTGTGTGTGTGTGTGTGTGTGTGTGTGTGTGTGTGTGTGTGTGTGTGTGTGTGTGTGTGTGTGTGTGTGTGTGTGTGTGTGTGTGTGTGTGTGTGTGTGTGTGTGTGTGTGTGTGTGTGTGTGTGTGTCTGTCTCTGTGTGTGTGTCTGTCTCTGTGTGTGTGTGTGTGTGTGTGTGTGTGTGTGTGTGTGTGTCTGTGTGTGTGTGTGTGTGTGTGTGTGTGTGTGTGTGTGTGTGTGTGTGTGTGTGTGTGTGTGTGTGTGTGTGTGTGTGTGCGTGTAGTTCTTTTTCTTTTGCTCATCATATGTGTAGGTGTCCAGACAGACAGTGACTCCAGGAGATGACAAGATGGACAGGGGTCAGGGGTCACTCGTGATGTTGAGGAGTGATAGTGTCACGAGGAAGATATGGACAAACAAGGAAAGGCTGAAGGAGAGAGGGGGCAGGGCGACAAGTGATGAAAGGAGGAGGCTGTCAGAGGCGCATCACACAAAGTGAAGATCTATTCTTTGAAAAAGAAAGGGGCAGTAACAGATGAAAGAGGGATGTGATGAAAAGCAGAATGTTGTAGATCAGGTCCAGGTTGTTTTTTTAATGAAGAAGGTGTGTGCTGTAATATTTTTGCAAAATCCATAATTATTCAAGTTGAATACTCATGGTTTAATACAATTGTATTTCAAAAAGAAGAACTGTCACGACCATGTGTACAGTTTTCTTCCAGAGATCAACGTCGCAGAGCTGATTGCTAAAGGTGATTTTCACTTGAGATGCGTTTGGACGTCTTGCACGGCGGACTCCATCGATTCCCTTAGGGGGAAGGGGTGTAGCATTTCAGGAAGGGGAGGAGCCATGCGCCCGATCTCGCGTCACGTCGCCTCATAATGGATTGACCCGGTAGGCGGCATGACGTAGTAGATTGTCAGTACATACCAAGGAGACACAATGTTTCAAGCGTGACTTTTGTGTGCGTTAAAAACTTACTTAAGTGCTCAGGCGCACTTAAGTAAGTTAATAGGTCACCGGTGTGCTGACTTCCTTTTTAAATATTCCCGTACTTTTAGTTCACCTCACACAGTATCACTTTCACCAACATTGGAGTAAGACATCTATCATATCTCGCAGTTCCCTCTGCGGTGTTTCTTGTGTTGACATCCTGCCACGCTGTGGATAAACACAATGGCTCGCACTACGTTGCACGTAACAGTAACACACTCTCAAAGATTGATGAACACGGGGGGAAATGTATACACGGAGATGACGTGAAACAACATTGTGTGCTTTTACAATTGGAAAACGCAGCCTATGCTTTGGGCTGCTTCGAATGACCCATTTCAACGCCGAGAAAACAGAGCAGAAACTAAACAGTGGACCGACTTACGGGGAACTGAAGGCCGGAACCCTGCGGCATGGCAGCGCTGCGTGACTCGCAGCGGATGTTAGTGTTTGTGGTGAGTGACAAGGTGTCGCCATATGTGGCCGGGATTAGAGGAGAGGACGGGTGGCGTGTATACCTCACACAAACACAACCTGCCGCGCAGTAATCCATCACGCTCATAACTCTATTTACCAGGCAGAACAATGAGACGCAGACGAGACCAAACAGCTGTCCGGCAGAGCCCACGGGCACACACACACACACACACATGCGCGTACACACGCACACACGCACACACACACACACACACACACACACACACACACACACACACACACACACACACACACACACACACACACACACACACACACACACACACACACACACACACACACACACACACACACACACACACACACACACACACACACACACACACACACACACACACACACACACACACACACACACACACACACACACACACACACACACACACACACACACACACACACACACAGAGAGACACACTGAGACATACACACACACTCAAACACATACTCACACAAACATACCCGGACACCCAGACAGACTGATTTATTGCGGAACGCCACACTGTTTACATGTTAAATCAAAGAGATAAGTACTGAGCAAATAATGAAGGGCCCGTTCGTGTGTTCCTCCTCCAAAACGGCTCGACATATTGTTTGTTTTCATACAAAGATTGAAGAATTGGATGAATTTCATCAAGGAGTGAGCAGCAGTGGGTCATCGGTCACACATCCACACAAAAACACACACACACACACACACACACACACACACACACACACACACACACACACACACACACACACACACACAGACACCCCCCTGCCAGACATACAAAGAGATACTTACACTAGGGTTCTGCTTCACACACTAAACACACATCCAGTTCTTTTTACACGTCCATCCATTACGGCGGACCAAGGTGAATGGGTTGGATCGGCACAGTGTGTGCCGCCGGGTGAGCAGACCATCAGCCTCACTCACAGCCATCCATGGGGTTTATTCCCCCCTCATGTTCCCCCTACAGACCCCCACCCCCAACCCCGTGCTCCTCCGAACCCCTGCCCCCACCACACCCCTCCCTCCAGGCCATTATTCAGATGACCGTCCAGGGCCACGTGCATGCAGACAGAGTAACCTGTAGGGGAGCGGGGGGAGCGCGGGGACCTAAAACCCAGACAAACGCTAGCACATGATCAGGACTACTTTCAAGGGACTTGCTCAAACAGGACAAATTGGGCCTTATTTTCTTTTTGATTTTTTTTAATGGTGCATATCCTGGAATTGCCCACCCTTGGATGAAGATAAACAGACTATACTAGAGAGGTGGATAATAGATACGCAGAGGTATAGAAACGATTTGATTAGAATCTATTCTAACTGAAGGCTGGAGTAGGAGACCACGATCCTTACTGCATGGTTGTATTATACATGAACTGGTGCTGTAACAGTGACACATGATAACTGAACAGGAGATCTGCAGTAGGCCCGTGTACTCTCCTGTTTTTGGTTTTTTGGTTTGGCCTGATGGTTAACGAGTGAAAACACTGGACATAGGCACAGAACAAGGCTTAAAAGATACCGGAGGAAAGCATTTAACATTTTTTTTGATTTGATTATTGTGGTCTTTCACTATAACTGAATAAAAATCATATTAGGTACTCCCATTTTCAGGAGTAAGACCTGAATGATCGTGCTCTAAAGGCCTCCCCTACACACAACCTCACACACAAACACAAGCACAACCTCAGTGTGATACATCTCATATGTTGCTGGGTACACTGAGGCCACTGTGATGGCTTACCTGTAATGTCACGACAAACGTGACCTCATCTACTGCCCAGTGCTGCTACTCTAACACACACACACACACACACACACACACACACACACACACACACACACACACACACACACACACACACACACACACACACACACACACACACACACACACACACACACACACACACACACACACACACACACACACACTCCATCTCTCTCTCTAACATTGTGGAAGGGGACATCTCAACAAGGTCATGTATATGTGTGCAGGTTGGAGACTGTGACGCCCTCCGTCTTTTTTTAATTACTCTGGTAAGCAGTAATTAGGGGTACCAGGAATGAAGGTCACAAACTTAACAAACTACATTTCACTTGGATTTAATCAACATTATACAACAGGTAGTTCCGACCGGTCCCAACCGAGCAATTTGATTGGACAAGAGACGTTCCATGAGTGCTGATATACAGTATAACAGCACTGCGACTTTTTACAGACATAATCACTCCACTGTACGGGCGTTCTAATAACCGTTATTACAGTTTTTTCCTATCGTTTTCGGTCATGTACCCAGACTATGGTCACTTTTCCCTATCACTTAACACAGTGGGCTTTAGAGACACACACCTCTGCATATCTGTTAACCTTTGGTGCAAAATGCACTACAACAACCACACCACAAACAATGCTGCCATAACTTAACACATGTTTCCTCTCCAGAACACTATGACCTAAAAAACACTAACCATCTTGCAAGCATTGTGCCAAATTGCATATATAAATGTTGCTGTGTCTCTCCGTTTGGCATAGATTTTCCGTGTAGTGTTGTGCATTGAAAAAAAGAGAAAAACCAGCACAGAGCCAAACACTGTCTTTGGGACTACAGTAAACAAGTTTGTAAATAACAGAGTAGGACAATCCAGCCAAGTATCTGCAGGACAGTGGTTCGTATGCCGGTTTACCTCCCACAAAAGAGTGTCACAATTTGAGTGTGTAAATTGTACTGTGAATTGTAAATTACAGAGAACTACTGGTAAGGTTTTATGAGAAACTGCAGGAATAACAATTTCAGGTTTTGTAATGCCAAATTACATGACAGTAAAGTACCGTAATATAATGGTCCAGAAAACAAATCACAAACACTTAATCAGTTGGTTTTATCACTAGTTGCTTGTATTACTTTTGTGAGG
>OLKM01002789.1:0-54693 GCA_900291075.1 Melanogrammus aeglefinus | reverse complement strand
GTCGATTCTGGAACAAGCTGAAGCTTCCTCAGAGTTTGGTCTATGCGGAGACCTGTGAGGAGACCTTGCAGCTAATCAAGCTTACTAGTGATAAAGGCATGTACAAGTTTTTGGAAAGTTCTTCGGTGGACAATGAGCCCTCTACGGTCTTTGCTCCATTTTAGTGATAATATGCCGCATTTCGTTAAACTGATTTTGATGTGACTTTCAAATGTAAATCTGAATCCATGATAACCCTAGATTTCTGGCTTTGTTATTGAGGTTATTCTAGGGACAGAGAGTGAAGGTGTTGGGTTACTTTAAGCCTTTCCGTTTTAAGAACCAATACAATTTTATCTCTGTTTTGTCCTCATTTAGTTGAAAGAAATTTCGGCACATTCCATTCCTTCACTTGTCATGCACTGGCACAGCAATCTATGGCGGATGTCATTTGGTGATAGCGATACATAGATTTGCATGTCTCAGCATGCAATGATGGTCAAATATTGTTATTTTTGCATGATTGTGCCTTGTGGGGCATGTAGATGTTAAAAAGAGGGTCCTAGACTCGAACCTTGTGGGACTCCACGTCACGTTGGTTGATTCTGATACAAAGTCGCCAAGGGGGAAAACAAGTGTTCCTATGTTTGTAGAGGGCCTGAACCAATTTAAGACAGTGCCTGGAAAGCCCCCACCCAGTTTGTCTAACTCTTTCCAGAAGTAATGCATTGTCTACAGTGTTGAAAGGAGGAACAAGGGAAGAAGGGAAAAGAAAAAGAGAAACAGAAAAAAAAAACAAAAGAGAAGGAAAAAAAAAAAAAAGGGAAAAAAAAGGGAAGGAAAAAAAAGGGGGGGAAAAAAGAAAGAAAAAAAAAGAAAAAGAGGAAAAAGAAAAAAAAAAGGGAAAAAAAGGAGGAAACAGGTGGGGGGGAGGGGTGGAAAAAGGGAAAAGAAAAAAAAAAAAACTAAAAGAAATGAAAAAAAAGGAAAAGGAAAAAAACGAAAAAGGAAAAGTGCAGCAACTTTGCAGTCAAGAGCATTAGTTATGGAGGTTTTGCAGAGTCTGTGTTAGACGGATGTTCGTTTTACAACTTTAATAACGCGCGGGTCTCAGTGCGGTGCAGGGGTCGAATCCTGATTGGAAGGTGTCACTAGCAACCAGTTGATGCCAGGAAGTGGTTAGTTGCTGGAGACAACTCTCAATGAGTTTACTTATGCGAAGGGTAGATTTCTATTTGGTCTGTAGTTGTTAATAAATAGAGGCATCTAGGCTGCCGCTTTTTTTAAAAGCGGGTTTAATAACTGGCAGTTTTCAAAGCTTTTGGGACTGGAGAGAGTTGTTAACTATCTGCAATATTCTACTGCTAGGCAGGCGAAAACATCTTTAAAGAGGTTGGTAGGTATAGTATCAAGGCAACAGGTGGATGGCTTTAGTTGTGCCACAGTTTCCACAAGATTTTGAGAGTCTATAACATTAAAGCATGCCATCCTTGCCACGTAATTTTTGCCTGAACAGGGTGTTAGTCCAACATTTTTGTTTGACGTGGAGATATTGATGGCGCGTCTGATACCTTCAATTTTATCAATATAAAAAGCTGCAAACTCATTGCATTTCTGCGTGGAATGGAGATCAGGTGGAATTTCTGTTGGGGGGTTGGTCAGTCTGTCAACAGTTGCAAATAGGGTTTTTGCATTATTAGTGTTGGTTTTAATGATATTGGAGAAAAATGTTTCTCTAGCATTTTTTAAGTAAATTGTAGGCACGGAGGCTCTCTTCATAGATTGTCATTTGGTGATCATGAAGTTTTGTTTTTAACGCCAGATGCGTAACCTTCCTGCAGTTCCTTTCTGTGCTGTTACATAAGCAGCTTATTCTACACAGGGTGCCTTTTGCTTTCCAGAAATACGTTTTAACCTTATGAAGGTGTGCAACTTGACATCAACTGATTTTCAAATTTTTTCAAATTAAATGTTCTTACAAGATCATCAGGCAGAACATGGTGTTTAGAGGTGGTAGCAGAGATGGCCTTTTTAAAAAGTACATTAGAATCTTTCATTGAATATTACCGTTTTTTTGACTTTGTCTGCATGTCGGGATAAAATATATGTTAAAGAACACAAAAGTGGTCAGACAGGAAGGATCAGTCACAGAGAGATCAGAAAACATTGAGGCCCTTTTTGTTACCAGGTCTAGGAGTGTTGCCCCTTACAATGAGTAGCCTCTTTCCACATGTTGAGACAGTTCAAATGTGTCCAAATGGTAAAAAGATTTTTTTGCACACTTTGTCATTTTCAAATCATCAGTATTGAAAAATTGAAGTCACCAGTTTATAACTAGACAGTCAAATTCTGTGGAGAGCTAGAACAATAATTCTGTGAATTCATCGAAAAAATTTGCAGAAGATGTGTGGTGGCCTGTAAATAATTAATAGGAGAAGAACTCTGGGGGAGCATTTCCAATACAGCACTAAGGTATTCGAACGATGGAAAATCACCAAATAACATCTGTTTCCCCTGAAATACATTTTTAAATATAGCAGCAACCCCTCCACCTCTTTTTCCAGATCTACATGCATCAAAAAAGTTATAGTCAGGAGGAGCTGTCTCTATCAGAACGGTTGCACTGTTATTTTGTTCCAGCCATGTTTCAGTTAAAAGCATAAAATCCAGTTTGGAAGTGTTAATAAAATCATTAACTAAAAATGATTTGTTATTAAGAGACCTCACATTAAGTAGAGCCATCTGGATGTGCTGTTGATAGGCCTTTAAGGTTGTTTTTGGTTTGGAGGCAAATAGATATGAGATTTTGAGGTTAGCAGTGTGTCCTAAGTTTCCCTTTGTTTACTCTCTTAGTGGTTATAGCATGAATGCGAAAGTTGCCCTGGCTTTGACGTAGGCAACCTTGGGTATGCAGATTGATGAGAAACTTCCTTTATACTGTGTCTACGGCTGAACCCTTTTTTGTCTCAGTAATAACTCAGGCACTACTATCAGTACGGGGGCGGGGGTGGGGCGCCATCCTCCTGGTGTTAGCAGTGTTAGCAGCCCCTGCGGCCATGACGTGGCGATGCTATCATTGACACAGATGCCAGGTTGATGCCAGCATGTTCAGTTTCTTAAATATTCGGCTGGAAAATCGCAAAGGGAAGACATCGGAGCTGGAGTTGTTTGTTGTGGCTATGGGAGAGATGATGGCGGAGGTCATCATCGATGGGGGAATGCAGGGAGAGGGTTTGGGCCATCCGCCCCCTTTTCCCTCAGCCAAGCCAGCATCAGCGATGGGGAGGGCCACAGTGTTGATGGCGTGCGGGCGGAGCTGTTGTCTCTCTTCAAGGTCTGTGGGCTGTCTGGCTATCTGTGTGTCAGATAGTGGCCGAGTAGTTGTGTGGGGGGAGGCTGTATCTCGGCTTCTATTCTCCTCAACCTGTCGTCTGATATGTGGCCTGTGCGTCAGGACCATGGCAAGATTGTGGCCTGTGCGTAAAGCGAGAAGAGAAGATTGTCCCTTCAACAGTTTTGAGCCTAACCTGTTTGGGTGTAGGCCATCTGCTCTGAAAAGATATTTGCGCCCCCAGAATAAGTTGAAATTGTCAATAAAGTCCCTTCCTCTTTCATTGCAGACTCTGGAAAGCCATATATTCAGTGCAGGTAGACGACTGAATCTGTTTATTCCCCTGTCAACTGTTGGTATGGGTCCACTGATGGAAGACTTGATGTGTATTTTGTCCAGTGTATCCAATAGATCAGTGTAATCCCTCTTCAGAAGTTCTGACTGTTCTCTTTGAATATCATTAAATCCTGCATGCACAATAATCTGTGAGATTCTTACCGGTTATATCCTTGATAGTTGAGTCTCCTACAATCAGAGTGTCTGGTTCATCTGCTTTCTCTGAGATGGGCCCTTGTTGGACGGTGGCAGACACATGCGCAGCCCGCCTCCGTGGCGACTGGTTGTTCCGTCTCTGTCCGCACTGTCCGTCCGGACGCATCTCGGGGCTCAGGGGTGCATCGGTGGCAGGCGCGTTCGTGGACTCTTGATGTGGTAGGAACCGGTTCTTCAGTGGCAGGGTTGATTTGAGTGACGGGCTAATCCGGCTGATACATGTAACTTTAGCTTTGGGTAGCTTAGCATTTGGTGTTGAGTGAACTTGTTGATTTACTTGTTGATACTACTGGTATGTTGCTTTGGCTTAGCGCCGACTCTGTTCCAGTGAGACGCAGCTGGAACTGTCTCTTCTCTGTGTCCAGCTTCGGGAAAGATACAGTGTAGCTCTTGACCATCTTGCTGTGTATCTGAGTGAGCTCAGCAAACTCACCATCGGCACTGTAATCCTGTGATAGTCCTTTGCATTTTTCTACTGCTGCTGGTCTCGTTTCAATTAAAGCCAATGTCTGTTTCAGTTTGGCGCAGTCTGTGCATTTCCCAGTCTCCGTGCCTGAGATATCCGAAATACAGAGGCATGTTGGCGATAGGAAAGTCCAAGGCTTTTTCTGCGGTCTGATCCGGAGTAAAAGTGCCAAAATGTATTGTTGAATCGAGCGATTGAGGACGACGGAAACAAACTATATACTGTTAGGTAAATAAAATAAGATAAAGTAGATCTGAACGATGAATTAAGTAGTTCTTTCCAATGCCTAGCGGAGCTTCGGGAAACATGACCTCTCTCTCTCTCTCTCTCCTCTCCTCTCTCTCTCCTCTCTAAAAAAAATAAAATTAAGAAAGAAGAAGAAAATAATGTTAAAGAAGATATTTATATATGTTTTTTTGGGAGCCAATCAGAACCTACGGACCGTTGGGTAAGACAAGCACCAGAAAACCATGGATGGTCCAGTTGACAACTCTCTTACTTTCCTTCTGTCTCCTCATCAATCCCCCTTGTCCTTGTACCCTTGTGTGTGTGTGTGTGTGTGTGTGTGTGTGTGTGTGTGTGTGTGTGTGTGTGTGTGGTGTGTGTGTGTGTGTGTTGTGGTGTGTGTGTTGTGTGTGTGTGTGTGTGTGTGTGTGTCTTACCTCTGAGACGTGCTTTTGAACTTGTGCCTGTTAAACAGAAATAGAGGTAATTAGAAACACTGTTCAGATATCTTTCCCTCTACCCTCTCATTTGATAAATTATTTATAGCATGACAACAACATGTTTGCATTGCCAAAGCCTCACATACAGGGCCAGCCGGGTCTTATCAGGGGGAGGGGCAACACAGAGAGGACGGCTGGGATAACGTTTATCAAGGATTTGACTGATTATTTTGAGTTGGTAGTTTGGCTTTTCAAATAAAACATTCTCGCTCTCTCTCCCCCACTATATCTCTCTGTCTCTATTACCCATCTCTCTCCTATCTCCCTGGTTGTCTCTGCCTGCAACCTCTCTCTCTCTTCCCTCTATCTCTCCTCCCCCTCTCTTCCCTCTGTCTCCTCTCTTTATGTTCCTCCATCTTTCTTTCCCTCCCTCTTCTTTCCACCTCTCTCTCTCTCTCTCTCTCTCTCTCTCTCTCTCTGTCTCCTCTCTTTATGTTCCTCCATCTTTCTTTCCCTCCTCTCCTCTCCTTCTCTCTCTCTCTCTCTCTCTCTCTCTCTCTCTCTCTCTCTCTCTCTCTCTCTGCGGCATAATGCCTTGTCGTTGTCATAGAAACACAAGGAGGAACTTTGAGCGGACTCCACCAACGCAGTGTGAACACACACACACGCACGCACACACACACACACACACACACACACACACACACACACACACACACACACACACACACACACACACACACACACACACACACACAATGTGTTTATGTACCTATCTATAAATGTCTGCATTGCTCTGAATTACTGTGTGCATTAATGAATCTCTGTGTGTCTCTGTATTCAGTGTGTATGTGTGTGTAACATTGTGTATGCATTAGTGTGTCTTTGATGTACTACAGTTTGTAAGCAGAGAAGCGAGCAATATGAGTTTATAGCTCTGGTTCTGTTGTCATGGTTACCGATGGGTCACTATCTCACCACTCAGTCAATCACAGCATTACCATGGAAACAACATGTACTTATTTCACATATGCCTATATCTCATCTATACCTATATCTAATCAATATACATATCTAATTTATAGCTAAATGTCATCTATATATACCTTTAACTCATCTATAGCTTTATCTCATCTATACTTATGTCTCATTGATATATCTACATCCCATCTAAACCTATATCTCATCTATATACCTATATCTCATCTATTCCTACACTGTATATCTCACCTATAAATATATCATCTATACCTATACTCTATTTACCTATATCTCACCTATAGCTATATCTCATCTCTATATCTCAACTACATCTGTTACTCTTTTTCTATATCTCATCAGCTATATATGTGACTCAATCTCAGCTCCATCTCACATATCTACAAGGATCATCCTCCCTTCCAGATTTGCTGATATTTTCTATTATTAACTACTCTATTAGTCATTATTTAAAGTTTGAAATGGTCTCTACCTTACATTATCTCTATGTAGACACTGACTATAAGGGATCTAGGTTAATGGTTCGGACTCAGCTGTAGAGGAAATTTTCCTAGTGGGCGGGGTTCTGAGGAGGAGGGATATCTGGTTTTGTACTTCTTAATTTGGACTGGAGCTATCTTAAAAATAAACGTGCATATCGTATGCCTATCTTGAGTTATCTATATGTTCTCAAATAACAGCTGTTGGTTATTTGAGAACTTAAGGTCCTTGTAATTAGCTTTTGTTAATAGGGGGATTATTTGTTTATCAACAAGGCGGTTGCGCGCGCAGAATGGTGGCAAAAAGAAAAATTTGTTTGACCGGTTGCCATGGTTATCTCTGTGCGGTTAATTTGCAGTTGCGGGGTTAATCAGACATTTTTTCAGCTTACTGTTACAATAAACTGTAATCAGACAACGAGGTTATATGCTATAGACCCTAGAGTATCTGTGGTATAAATGCTGGGACAAATTTCGAATTATATATATGTACACTTTATGTTGAAATTATAGACGTCGAGATTTCCATTTAAATGAATGCCGCGGTGATTATTCTTCAATACGAGAGCTGGTAAATTGTGAAAAATGAATTAAACTGTGATCAGACAACGCGGCTATATGCCATAGACCCAAGGGTATCTGTGGTATGAAGGCTGGGACGAATTTCGAATTATAAATATGTACAATCCATAACGTTAGCTCGCTGGCTCATCTCTATACTACCCGTTGCCAAGTCGTAGCTACGGTCCGTCCTATTTATGTGAAAAACGTTATATTTACATTTACATTTAGGGCATTTAGCAGACGCCTTTATCCAAAGCGACTTACAATAAGTACATTTGTCATAAGAAGTGCAACAATATATCGCGGTCGGTACAGAAAGGATGTTCATAGAACCAAGCGCAAGTACAACAATCGCTAGGCTAACCTATTCCCTGCGTTACAGCAATGATAGCAGCTACTGCAGTTGCTGCACAGTTAAGTACTATAATACAATACAATACAATACAATATAATACAACACAATACAATACAGTGTACAATGGTGGCCAGAAGGGGGGGGGTTGGCTATGCAGAGTCGAGGTGGACTCTGAACATGTAAGCCTTGAGTCTTTTTCGGAAGATAGTGAGCGACTCTGCGGTCCTGAGAACAGCAGGGAGCTCGTGCCACCACTGAGGTCCAAAACCGAGAAAAGTTGTGACTTTGCTGAACAACCTTTGCTAGCTCTTAGCCATGGCGGTACCAGACGTTCAGCTGAGGTAGTTGAGTGGAGGGATCGAGCTGGGGTGTGTGGCTTTAGCAATGCTTGGAGGCAGGGGCAGTTCCATCCACTGCCTTGTATACCAGTACCATCGTCTTAAATTTGATGCGAGCTACTACAGGGAGCCAGTGGAGGTCCTGGAAGAGAAGTCACATTGGAGAACTTCGGTAGGTTGAACACGAGGCGCGCTGCCGCATTCTGGATGCGCTGCAAAGGTTTAATCGCTGAGGCAGGAAGGCCAGCCAGGAGTGAGTTGCAGTAATCGACGCGGGAGATGACCAGTGATTGGACTAGAAGCTGAGCTGCTTCCCTGGTAAGGAAGGGCCGGATTCTGCAGTTGTTGTAAAGTGCAAATCTGCAGGATCGGGCCACTGATGTTTGCGGTGCAGCATATGTGATTGTCCAATACCTCACTGAAGTTTCTGGCAGTTAGAGAAGGAGATACAGGTGATGTTCTCAACGGTGACCAGTAAGTCCATGTGTCGGCAATCTTTCCCTGGGATAAGGAGGAGCTCGGTTTTGTTGAGGTTAATCCTCAGGTGATGGGCAGTTGTCCAGGTGCTGACGTCCGCCAGACATTCTGATATGCGTGTTGCAGTGGCGGCTGCTGGTCTTTCAAATAAGGGAAGCCAAGTTTTGTAAAATTGGCCAATTAGTACATCATTACATTTAACAGGGTTACTAATTAATTCTTCTTTTATTGTATAGGCCTATGTTTATAGTTATTATGATTATTTGCCTTTTTTATTATGCCTGTTTATTATTTAGTCTGTTACTACTAGTAGTATATTTTGTATGAAGGCTACACTTTGTAGGCTATATTTTAAACAGTTAATTACAGTGCATGAAAATGCACTCTACTGTTATCAGAAGTGTTCTTCGTATTATTATTATCATTCTTCTAACCAAAATTCATTTAATTAATTCAGCTTGAACGGTTTAACGTAGAAACTTCATTCAACTTTTACGCTATCAACTTCTAAACTATCAAGGTTCATTAAACTATGTGTATCAATATCCATTAAAATATTTGCCTATCAGTTTATCTGTCAGCTGAAAATAGTGCACTTTATCGCAACAGATAATGAGCAGTAGCTTAGTATTAACCCTATGGTATTAACTTCACTCGCCAAATATCCGCATGGGACTAACCTAAAATCCTTCGATGCAGAAGTATAGTCTCAAAGCGCTGTCAATCACAACGAGTTCCAGCCACGTTAACAGTTCATCCAATCATCATACAGAGGCTCGGCGTCCTGGTACATCCCACTGCCCATTCACTCCCTAAGACGCCCGGCTTCCCTGGAAGTGACGATTTAGGAGCGTTTGTCCAATAAATGTCTAGCTTTGTTGCCCTAAGATCAGCCCACTCTGAAGCCCCATTGAAAGTCCATTGAAGCCGAGCCTCAATGGGTTTTTAAACGGACGTACCGCCTCACAGCAATATGAGAAAAAAATCACGATAGACGAACGGCTAAAACTTATTAACGATTGTGTTATTAAAGAACTAGCCATGAAGTCGATCATGTTCTAGCACATTTTAGTTGGAATAGTAATGTAAATTCGGTAGTATTTGACGAAATTGCCAGTGATATTTTAGGGGAGGCTGAGCTTCCCCTGTAGTCTTAGAGCAATCGCCTCTGGCGTGTTGCAATCAGGGCTTTATCAGATGAAGGGAAAGAGAGAAATAGCTGAGTGTCGTCAGCATAGCAGTGATAGGGAAAGCCGTGTGATGCAATTACAGAGTTCAGAGATCTGGTATAGAGGGAGAACAGAAGAGGCCCTAGTACAGAGCCTTGAGGGACACCAGTTTCAAGTATGCAAGGTTTGGACAAGGAGCCATTCCATGTCACATTTTAGGTGCGGTTCATCAGGTAGGATGTGAACCAGGAAAGAGCAGATTCAGCGATGCCAAGTTTGGCAAGAGTGGCAAGGAGGATCTGGTGGTTCACCGTGTCAAATGCTGCGGACAGGTCGAGGAGAATGAGAACCGATGAGAGGGATGAGGCTCTGGCAGCACGGAGGGACTCAGTCACCGTGAGGAGAGCTGTCTCAGTGGAGTGTGCCTTCTTGAAGCCTGACTGGTGAGGATCAAGCAGGTTGTTGGATGAGAGATAGGAGGACAGTTGGTTAGCAATGGCACGTTCCAGTTTTAGAGAGGAATGAAAGAAGAGATACCGGTCTGTAGTTCTGGATGTCGGTGGTATTAAGAGTTGGTTTTTTGAGGAGAGGCTTTATTCTGGCAGTCTTGAAAGATGCTGGAAGGTGAGAAATGGCGGAGGAGAGAGGAGGGGATAGCGTCAAGGGGGCAGGTGGTGGCATGGTTAGATGTTATTATTATTTATGTTATTATTTGAGAGAATCGTTCAATAGAAGGTAGTGAAGACAGAACAGTACAGGCAAAGGTAGAGGGAGAGAGGGATTTGAGGTTACGGCGAGTGGTGAGAATGTGGGGACTAGAGAGGAGGGGGGGAGAGGATTTCAAGGGGAGAGAAAAATCAACAAAGTGATGGTCAGATGTTGAAGTCACCAAGAATAAAGAGTGGTGTGCCATTCTCAGGAAAGCAGCTGAGGAGGGCATCCATCTCGTCATAGAAGTCACGGAGGGGACCTGGAGGACGGTAGATCACCACAATGGAGAGCTTGATAGGAATGGTGACAGAGACAGCGTGGAGTTCAAACGCAGATCTGGCCAAGTGTTCTAGTGGAAGGACCTGGTTCGACCACATGGGCGAGATGAGTAGTCCGGTCCCTCCTCCTCGTGAGAGGGCAGCAGGAGTAGAAGAGTTCTCTGGAGTGATCCAAGTCTCTGTCAGGGCCAGGAAGTAAAGGGTCATGAGGGACACGTAGGCTGAAATCGAGACCCCCTTCTTGACCGCCGATTGGCAGTTCCAGAGTCCTCCCATCACCTCAAGGTCAGTGTAAGCAAGGTGGATGGCACAGATTAGACGGGTTACTGCCCTGAGCAGAGGAGCTATGGTAACGGTGTCTACGAGTGGAAATCCTGACAATATTTGGATTGTAAAACGCATGAAAATATAAATGAATGATCTTAATTTCTTTTCTTTGGCAATTGACCATGGCATAAGAGGGATAATGCCCTTCAAGTTGTCAAAAACATGTTTGATCGATTGTAATTAAAGTGGACTACTTTTTGAGGGAGATGAACTCAAACAGAGTATACATTTAATAAGCATGCAATATGAATAAGAAAAAGCTTAATTATTAAAGTATTTGAATTGTTTTGTTATGTTGGCAAGCAAGAAGTAGAATAAATGGGATAATAAGTCATATTAAAAGGGTTTGTGCAACCAACCGCACAACAAGACATGATTGCGGCTCTTGTTGCTCTCCTCTCTTTCTGTAGACTGATAATCCCTCTATAGGTAATAAGACACTTATTATATGCTTATTAACATTAATTGGTGTTAATAAGACTATCAATAAGTGTTAACATAATAAACATTGGTGACACAGGTCAACATTTTTGTCAGAGTCTCAAGTATCAAGTTTCCAGGTCTTGTCAGCTGCTGGAGGAGCTCACAATGTCACAACACAAACTAAATATTAGGCTATGAATTATGGACGCAGATCCCTTTTCATTTTTTGCCATTCCAACAACTCGTGGAATTACAATCGCAATAAACCAACTTCATCCAGCTCCAGATGTAATCTGCCTCCCTCTCCTGTAGAGGAGACCTCTGCCACCCTCTGTGAGGCCCAGGGGGCTTCACCTCCACCCTCTGTGTGGCCCAGGGGGCTTCACCTCCACCCTCTGTGTGGCCCGGGGGCTTCACCTCCACCCTCTGTAAGGCCCAGGCGGCTTCACCTCCACCCTCTGTGTGGCCCAGTGGGCTTCACCTTCACCCTCTGTGTGGCCCAGGGGGCTTCACCTCCACCCTCTGTAAGGCCCAGGGGGCTTCACCTCCACCCTCTGTAAGGCCCAGGGGGCTTCACCTCCACCCTCTGTGTGGCCCAGTGGGCTTCACCTTCACCCTCTGTGTGGCCCAGGGGGCTTCACCTCCACCCTCTGTAAGGCCCAGGGGGCTTCACCTCCACCCTCTGTGTGGCCCAGGGGGCTTCACCTCCACCCCCGCTGAGGCCCAGGGGGCTTCAACTCTACCCCCACCGCTCCATCCGCAGAGCAGCGCCGTCTGTCTTTATGAGCTTCAATACATTTCGATAACAACTAGACATTCAATCAATAAAATGTAAATGTAATCTATGTCTGGGTTATTGATGTCAACGGGGAAGCATTAATGTTTTCAGTTGACTCCCAACCCCTCCCCGAAGCTGTCTTCATCAGACATACTCCTGTTAACAAAACAGTGGCAGGACCTTTGGTTCAGTACATTTATAACTCTGATTAGTTAATGAATTATATTAACAATGATACATAGTTAATATAATAACTACAGAGAAACCAACCTGTCCCAGTCCTATATTGCTAATACACTCATTTTGTGTAAGAAATATAGTCTGCTTTGGTCACTAGTCACAAAACAAACAACAATGTGCGAACGCTACACTAACACAATTAGACTGAGCTTTACAACTTCAAAGATGAAAGATGCATGTACTGATTTGTGTACTCAAATGTATATATTATCTAATCTATATTTCAGCTCTATGACAATTTCATATTTTTCTCGTACCTCATATATCAAACCAATGTATCAAAATGTCTGGCTATAGCCTAATCCCAGCTAAATCTAAATCTATAGCTCACCTATATTTCAGCTTTATCTATACCACTATATCTCAGCACTATCTCAACGATTGTATCGTCAGCTATATCTGTATCTCATTTACATCTAAACTATGTCATTATCAAATCAATCCAATCTTATCCCTCCATCTCAGCTCTAGTTTCTATACCTTATGTATGCCATCTATATCGTTATTTCAGCTCAGCTATTACTATCTCACATCTATCTATGTAATTACATATTTCACTAGAACGTTTGGCTAGTGTGACCACGCCATCCATATTCCAGCACGGAACAGCCCCTTGGCCACGGCACACTTGGGAGAGGTGTGCCGTAGCCCAATACAGATGCTAATGAGATGACATGCGCACATGCTCGGATACGCAACGTGAGCTGGATGACGTAGTCCTTGCGCGACCCTTCTTTCTTTGTAGGTCCATGTCCTTCTTCCCCACATCAATCATTTTAAACAATGGCGGCAAGCGGTTCACGAGTGGGTTTACGTTGGTGCGATAGTAAAGTCAAGTGTTTACTTGAATTTTGGGCCGACGACAGCATTCAGTTGCAGCTTGTCACCACGCTTGGTGATGACATATTTATCGTATTACGACGTGATGACGTATTATCTATGAAGAAGCAATCGTGCCCAGGCCACGTCCTTTGGGAGCAGTGTGACCACGGGCCAGCGGGGGGAGTAGGAATCTTAGGCCGCGTTCAGACTGCAGGCAAATCTGATTCAAATCTGATTCCTTCTCATATCCGATTTTTAGGGCTGACTGTCCACACTGTTTTAGCAAGTGTCCAAATCGCATTTGGCTCTGTTCAGACTGGGCCACATTATTGACCCATCTGACAGGTTGCTGTAGCAACGACGTCGGAGCGGAGGCGTCATCCAGCACGTGTATTGTGTGACGTCATGTAATAGCGACGAGAAAAACAATAACAAACAAGATGGAGGCAGCTCACATGAGTATATTGTCCTTATCGCTGTCCAGTAGGGGTGCAGAACATGTCAGACGCACCTGGCACATTCAATGCCGTAGGAGGCTGGTCGGGTCATACACAGCAATGCTTCGTGCTGTGTATGACCCGACAAGTGTGGTGCCACCCGAAGAGCTACGACTGGTGGGAAAATGTAGTCCTTGGCAGTTTTGATGACGACCAATGGCTCGCTAATTTCAGAATGTGCCGAGCAACATTTGACATGTTGACGGATCGCCTACGAGCAACGCTCACACGCCAGGACACGCACCTCAGGCGGGCAATCGCGGTGGACAAACGTGTCAGCGGTCACCTTGTGGTGGTTAGCCACAGGGTCAGGGTACCGCACCGTTGCCCACCTGTTTGGAATAGGCAAGGCAACGTGTGCGTGGTTGTTGGCGAGGTCTGTACTGCCTTAATTGCCCTGCAGAAGGATTACATCAAGCTCCCAGTGGGAGATCACCTGCAGCGCATCGTCCGGGGCTTCCAAACGCGGTGGGGCTACCCTCGCTGCGGGGGATGCATAGATGGGTCACATATCCCAGTGATCGCACCCCAACAGAACCACACCGAGTACTTTAATAGGAAAGGATGGCATTCGGTGATCCTCCTCCTCGCCTTCTTCGGTGGAAGCGGAGCTGTCAAGCACCATCAGTGGGCGAACACTGGGCTTGTCTCCAAGGATGCTATCTAATAAGTCATAAAAGGGGAAATTGTTTCGCCCTGCACCACTTTTGTTGTTGCAATCCTTGATCTCTTTATATTTTGTTTTTAAACTTTTTATCTTCCTCTGGCACTGCAGCCACGTCCGCCGGAATCCCCTTTCTCTCAAAGAACGCGAAAGACTTTCATAAATCGACTTATTCTGATACATGCCCTCGAGCTTCGCTTGAACGGACCCATCTCCCCACAGATTAATGAGGCATTTTGTTTCTTCCTCTGTCCAAGGACTGTTGTTTTCGGCATCTTCCCACTGCTCCATACCGGTAACGTAGCTCCACAACTCAAAACAGGCGGGTGGTTTGGCGCATTGGGTCAGGTCTGGCGTCACGTAGAGTGACGTCACGGACAGTCAAAACCGATCTGAGTGTTTGGAGCTGTTCAGACTGAGACGCATCTGTCCAAATGCAATCTGAAACTACCTCCCGGAGGTTGTTTCGATCCATCTTGCAAAAATCGGATTTCATGTGACTTGGGAATGTTCAGACTTCAAAAGAGTCATCCGGTTCCAATCTGCATGGGCTAAAAATCTGATTTTTGCTGGCAGTCTGAACGCGGCCTTAGTGAATCACGTTCTGATAGGCCTGTTTCTTTTTTAACAGCGTGTCTAAGGCACACAGCAACCATTCATCACCTTCATATTTACTTTAAACTCCTGCTTTGAATGCATGAAAATAAATAGTCTCTTCAGGCCTCAATATCAACGGCTCCGATCAATCTGTCTGTCTGTCTGTCTGTCTGTCTGTCTGTCTGTCTGTCTGTCTGTCTGTCTGTCTGTCTGTCTGTCTGTCTGTCTGTCTGTCTGTCTGTCTGTCCTGCTCTGCCTGCCTGCTGCTGCCTGCCTGGCCTGCCTGCCTGCCTGCCTGCCTGCCTGCCTGTCTGTCTGTCTGTCTGTCTGTCTGTCTGTCTGTCTTTCTACATATAGATATATCAATACCTTTTGAGCTTTTCGTTGCAAATTATGCAGATAAGTTACCACAAATCTAGAATGAATAAATAATTTTGCAATTATTTAGTATTCGTAAAAATATACTGTTAATAAATAATACAAAAAAACAGAGCGTTCAAAAATAATAGGGAATGTCAAGCGATAATACATTAAATATATATAAAAAAATACATATTGTATTTGTGTTGTTCTAATCAATATGGTATGCTGTCATGAAAGGCTTTTGGTCATTAAATAGGCTGGGTCAATTATATTTGTCATAATCACGACACTTTTCAATGAATAAAACCTGCTGTTTCAATATGTCAATATCATTTCAACATTAAAATTATATGGATATTTCTATACTTGCTAGATAACGTACTTGGGGATCAGAGTGCGTAGTGAGCAGTATTAAGGTGGGGGTGGGGCAGGCTTTTCAGGGTATCAACCACACGATGCTCAAGCCCACACCAGGGTCTTATGATTTGAAAGCATTCTGGAACTCACTGGACTCGCATGGCAAAGTGAGAACAGAAAATTGGGAAAAAATTATCTTAAGAAACAACGTAAAACTGACATTAAACAATATATAAAATAAACATAGCCCACGGAAAACTGACATCGATGTCTGACGTGAAAAGGTGCGGAATGAAGCCCACAAACATTGCAACATATTCCAACAGATTGAAAATCAACTGAATGGACTAAAGCACCCACAGCCCAGTGCCTGCACAGTAGGGGGTCCTGGACTAAGACTTTAGGTTTAAATTTATTCCTCAGGCCTGACCATCGGCGACTGGTTGAAGCATATCTTCTTTATTTAGGCCAGGTGTTTGTGACTTTAGCGTGGTTTAACCGGCTTATCACAGTTGTCTTAAGGCGTCATAATATGACGTTCATCTGCATTCAAGTTGAGGGAAAATATGGGCTACTATTAGCCTAATACACTATAATATAAGCCATTATAGTATACCATATTCATTATAAAACATCTATGACACCAAACAGAGGCCGGTCTCCATGGAGACGGAGCGCTCTGTCCTGTGTGATAACGCACAGTATTCACATCCAATCCTAACGAACCCCGCTGCGATTAAGCAGAAACGTTTGAGAGACTAACATTTGTAAATACACCTGAATGAACGTTTCAGCGTGTAAAAGAAATGCACCATTTATTTCAGCGGAGCAGCAAAGATGCACCGCAGAATACGAACAGAGAATCACTTTACCAACGCAAGTGGGTTAATGTCACAGCTGCTGTTCCCAGTGTGCTTTTGACTTGTTCCTCTTCCTCTAATCTAGAATGTGTTCCACTTTAAAATAAAATGATTTGATAGTGCCACTGCAATTATCCAAAGGTCCAACAAACAATAAGGACATTTATTTACAGAAGAATATAGCTAATTGCACACATAACACTGAGCCAATCCCCACAAAAAAAATGTTTTATACCTTTAAGGCTTTTCCTTCTAGAAGCCAAGCAATGCTGTGGAATCACCCACTTATCACCCCCAACCTCCCAATTCTGTGGTATCACCCGTTTATCACCCCCATCCTCCTGTAGTATTCCTCATTTAGCACCCCATCCTCCCCATGCTGTGGTATTCTCCATTTAGCACCCCAATCTTCCCCATGCTGTGGTATCACCCGTTTAGCACCCCATCCTCCCCATGCTGTGGTATCCCCCATTTAGCACCCCAATCCTCCCCATGCTGTGGAATCACCCGTTTAGCACCCCTTCCTCCCAATGCTGTGGTATCACCCGTTTAGCACCCCATCCTCCCCATGCTGTGGTATCACCTGTTTAGCACCCCTTCCTTTCAATGCTGTGGTATCACCCGTTTAGCACCCCATCCTCCCCATGCTGTGGTATCACCCGTTTAGCACCCCATCCTCCCAATGCTGTGGTACCCCTCCTTCAGCACCCAATCCTCCTAATGGAATGTCCTGCTGTTATTTACCAAATATTTTGATTATTAAAGACAACGTCTATCGAAGATTTTAATTATGGAAGATTTAAAGTCGCCCCTACTGCAAAGAAAAGTTAGAAAAAATGAGCACATCCTTTCCGCAACTCCCTGCATAGCAGTAACCTTGCAAAACTGCCAAACTTGTGATAAAAAGACAAGTTGGAGAGAGAAAGACAAAGTCAAATGTAATTTACATTATTTTTAAGGAACTAACCAACTTCCTATATATTATATTTAAAGAGCCCAATATAAATTTGGGATAGCTCCGAGACAGTGTTCTGGGAGTGTGCTTTAAGGGCGCTTTCCTCTGAGCTGTTTGTTTCTAACCCTATTAAAACCCCTGAATAGTCTGTCATAGGGTGGGAGCCCTGGGGAGTGCCAGTTTAAAAATGGGCAGATCACAACTGAGCCCCCATCCTTGAGGCTCCCAGGAGAGCCCAATCCAGCACTAGGTATTCTCACGAAGACCATTTGCCTGGGGGTTGAACGCTGTGGGGCAATGGTGCTTTTTCCCCAGTGCCTTAATTGTGCAGCCACTTTAGACGGTAGAGGTATCGCTCCATCTCTTGTATTCCTATGGCCGAGGAAATCCATGGCTGAACTGGCACTTGGCTCTCTGATGAGACTGGACAGATCGAGCTACTTGAATAGGGCCAGCAGATGTGACAGGAGTTCTGCTCTGGAGCTGCTGGTGACGCGGATTGACATCTGTCCCACAAGGTTACAGAGATGTTACAGAGATTCTACTGAAGAAACTCATCAAACGAGTGGAGGAAGCTTTCAGAGGGGATTCAAATACAGCTGTCAGTCTACACAGTGTGGATTTGATTAGATTAGATTTTTACCACTACTAATGGTCGAGTTTATGTTCTGACATTACGCACACACAGATCCTCATCTCCAGCAACATTATTGGCCTAAACAAACATGAAGTGAAAGTAAGCAAAAGTTCTCCTAAATTGGACCATGTCTGCCATTAGACCTTAGAAATTATTCTGAAGCATGATTTGTTAGATGTGCCGAGATGTGATATCGTTTCACTGTCTACTTTGAGCTTCATCTTTGTTGTAGCTAACCTGGGGAGAGCTAGTCATAGTGGTCTGTTGAATCTTATCTTTCAGCCACATTATAGGCTACAAAAATACTATTGATAACATGAAAAACATTGTCCTAATCAACACAGGTAAAATGAATATAGCCTCGTTAAAAATATCTGATTTTGGCAATTTGCGGTTATCTAGCAAGACGCTTTAAATCAGTGTTAATTAAAGTCTAAAAGGGACAGTGGAAGCCCGGTTCATACTATTTTAAAGTGGTTGCGTTGCATGAGAAAATAGATGGAGTTAAGGGCTGCCTGGTTTGGAAAGGTATGGTTAGCACTGCGATAGAGAGAGTGTTTTACAGATATAAGCACAGCCTTCCACCAATAGCATCAGTTTATCAGAAATGGATATCAGCCATAAACACAAACATAAATGTTCAAAGCTGGATTTCTCTGAGAGCAACAGACAAGAGGCGTCCTTTGGGGGCGTAACCTTAAGCTGATTGGCTGAAGGGACTAAAGACGTCACCAGAGTCGCTGGTGAGGTCATAGTGTAACCGTTACATAGAGTATATATTATACGTGATCTTCTTGCCCCAGCCATGACACTATCTTTGAAAACGTCATTGAGTGTGGACGTCTATTTATGGATCCCGCATGCCTGCACAATGTCTCGGAGGAATCACTAAATGATAATATGATAAACGAAGACAAATATATATTAATTTGGTCTTAAAGTTAACATTGCATTTTATTAGTCCCTCTCTTGTCCACAGGGCCTTCTGGAGCAGCTAAGACACCTGACAGTGCATGTCAACGCATGAAAATGAGGCCATTGGTGTGGGGAAGAGCCTCCAGCCCTCTGCTAGAGGGCTGGAATACTAACCACTGTTTGTATTTATTCCTGTTCTTGAAGTACGATATATATATTTTTCAATTGTATACTGTCAGTTCTAGGTTGGTTCATTAATGTTATGTTTTTAGTTTTTTTCTTTAGTTCTGACCAAGTAATTTGATTGGACAAGAGGCATGCTATGAATGCTGATATAGAGTATAAGAGCACTGGGACTTTCAACTATACAGTTATCACTCCGCTTCACAGGTGTTCTAATAACCGTTAATGTTATTAACTGGCTAGTGTGTTTGTGTTGCTTGGCAACAGTTCAGTACCAGTCCAGTTGCGGATCTATTTGTGTTGGCGGAAGCCAAATAAATCATTAAATAAACAAACAAATCATAATCTTTTGTTGCTTATTACTGATAACAAATAAATGGTGCATGTAGAACTTGTAGTTGTATAAAAGCAATATCACACTCAAGGTCATGCTGTTGTACTGAATATCAGCACAGCTGTGATTATCTTCGGCACTCGGCCTACGGCCTCGTACCTACGACCGCCGTGCTGATATTCAGTAAAACAGCACCTCCTCTTGTGCGATATTGCTTAAATAATATTTATTTTGTTCTTCAATAATGTTCTTGCTACTCTGCCATCCCAGTCCCATTCCCAATCCTTGTCCCAGTCCCAGTGTCGATCCTAGTCCCAGTCCCAGTCCCAGCACCAGTCCCAGTCCTAGTCCCAGTCCCTGTCCTAGTCCCAATCTTAGTCCCAGTCCCTGTCCAGCGAAACCAGAATGCTTTAAATATATATTTTGTGAGTGCACTAGTCCGGTGTGTATTTAATGTATTTAAATTGCTTGTCTGATCTATACTGGGTAGTGTCTGTTCTACACTGAGTAGTGTCTGTTCTATACTTGGTACTATCTGTTCTATACTGAGTTTTACTGCTTTTACTGTGTTGCGAGATTAAAGAAGTTGAGAGATGTAAACGTAATGGACCATACGTTTATCTTATCTTAGTATTTTACACTATAGAATATAAAGAAGATGTATACTGAGAACAGATTGCTTGTGGAAGTAGTCTGAAGTCCTGGAGCCTTCTGGGTTATGGAGCTCCGCCTGGGAGCGGCTAACACTGATAGCTTCATCTGAGAATACAAATGTCAACGTTGAAGCGCCTAATTTATTTTTTTGTTTCACTTATCGTTTTATAGGGTAAATACTCAGAGATACCGGTATGGACGTTGTATCAATAATGACTCTGCAGTGGGCTTATGCACCGTGTGATACTGTTGTTAGAGGTTACCGTGAAACCTACTGTCCCCCACGCTGATAATACTTCCTACGCCCCAATACACAATATTTAGCAAAGTGGAGAAACAACAAGCATGATTATACTGAAACCACACGTGTTGTGTCTTATTATGTTTCTGACAGACAGCGTCCCTCCTCTTGACATTTGTTACACGTTATGTTTATATTAGAAACATCACAGTCGTTAAATCCACATGGGGTCTGTCTGTTATATACTCATACTGTTTTGTACTCATCTATAATTCATGTTATATATTTACATCTACATGTTGACCATATATAGGCTCTATACATATTATTCTATATGTTACACTAGTGTTATATTGATGTGATATTAAAGCGATCTATAGACACACATTCCCTTCAAGCGGATCCACATGTTGCCTGTTCAAAATGTTATATTGATGTTATATATAAATCTATCGACTCAAATTCTCTTCACATGTTGCCTGTTCTAAATGTTATATTATTGTTATATATAAATCTATTGACTCACATTCCCTTCAGGTGGATCCACATGCTGTCTGGCTGGTTTTGTCCTGACGCGCTTGGCTCCTCTTCGTCCATCCTGAGGAAGAGGAGGATGTCTGTGAGCTGTTTGCTCTGCTCTTGACTCAGCTACTAGACTCCTCCCACTACCCGTCCTTATGTCTTATTGGTTCATAACGCCCTCCCCCGATCTCCTTTGGAGATAGTTTACTGAGTTCCACAGCTGGAAATTTTAATAGCTAGAATGCAAAACAGGTTAAAAAGCTCCAATGCGTTGATTGAATCCATTACTATGGTAACATGAGAGCAAACAGGGAAGGATGAAGAGCTGAGCAGTGGAATGTGGTTACCGTGGTAACTCCACAATGAAAACCATCAGTGGTGGAATTTTCCGAATAGACAGATGCTCGCTCCCCCCCCCCCCCCTCCTCTCTCTCTCTCTCTCTCTCTCTCTCTCTCTCTCTCTCTCTCTCTCTCTCTCTCTCTCTCTCTCTCTCTCTCTCTCTCTCTCTCTCTCTCTCTCTCTCTCTCTCTCTCTCTCTCTCTCTCTCTGCCTTTCCTCCTCTCACTCTCTCTCTCTCTCTCTGCCTTTCCTCCTCTCACTCTTTCTTGCTACATCTTACTCTCCCCGTTTCTCTCGCTCCTCTTCTTTCACTCTCTTCTGTGTGTGTGTGTGTGTGTGTGTGTGTGTAAGACTGTGCACGTCATTAGCCTATTAATGCATAATTACTATGATGTCACTAGTCTTTATGACAGGAAAGGTTTGATGCGTAATGGTGCGGGCAGCACGAGTGTCTGGTGGTGCAGCAGGCTGTCTGGTGGTGCAACAGGCTGTCTGGTGGTGCAGTGTGGTTTCTGGTGGTGCAGTGTGGCGTCTGGTGATGCAGCAGGCTGTCTGGTGGTGCAGCAGGCTGTCTGGTAGTGCAGCAGGCTGTCTGGTGGTGCAGTGAGGGGTCTGGTGGTGCAGCAGGCTGTCTGGTGGTGCAGTGTGGTGTCTGGTGGTGCAGTGTGGTTTCTGGTGGTGCAGCAGGCTGTCTGGTGGTGTAGCAGGCTGTCTGGTGGTGCAGCAGGGTGTCTGGTGGTGCAGCAGGCTGATGCATGCAGCGTAGTGTAATTTAGTGTTTGCAGCAGAGGTGGTGCATATAGCAAGGTGGTGGTTGCAAGGTGGTGCAGAGTATGGTACATTGTGTTGCAGTATGGTGAGTAGAGAGGAGAGCTGAATTCACAACACAGGCAGTGGAGTGTCCTTTGATTTGTCACCATGGAAACACATTCGTCTGCATAAAAGCAGTTGCTGATTTTGCACTGAATTTTACTTTAGAATTAGTCAGGTGGAGGTACAGGTTGACCAGCCAGTAGGAAGACCGACAGACAGACAGTCTGACAGACACTGTGTGTCTTAACCTGGCCTGTTATTGTCTCCCCTCAATTACCTGTCTGGGTCTGATGAGTGTCTTACCTCAGTTCACTGACTCCATTGTGATTGGTATTTCCTCTGAAACATCTCTGCCGCAAACCATTCCTCTTACTGTACCGATGGGCCAGCTGATGGGATGCTTTGATTTGTGGCACAGAATCACCTAAGCCAGCAGAAGAAAAGGATGGTCAGTATGATAGACGGGTTGTTGTTGGGCATGGCTAGGATCACTGTTCCATGTTGGGCCTGACCCCACTTTGGATGGTTAGGGGTTATCTCACAGTCTGTAAACATGCTCCAGGTGTTCTGCAGCCAACTTCTAGCTTAGCTATGGCACAGAATGTGCCAAATATCAGTGTTATACATTATGAAGCAGACACCCTTTCGAGTGTTTAAAATGATGTAGGGGCAGATGTTACAAAGATCTGAGGCTACCACCTAACGTACCAGAGTGTTAAATATCAAGTAATGTATTTTTAACTGCACATCCCATTTAAAATGCTCTTTCAGAACTGGGCCCGCTTAATTTACCTTTGGTTTAACGTTGTTTGTGTGGTTCTAACTTGTTCCTTGGGGCTAGAAGAGGAACAGCCTGATCACTAAACCAATAGTTCAACTGTTCAGCCTCACCCAAATGTGTCATTAATCATTAGGTCATGTAAAAAACAATATTTTACAACATTGTAGTTATCAACCATGCCTTCATGAAATGTTAAAAATAGAAAAAAGTTGTTGAACCATACATTAACATAGAAATATAAGTAAATTCATGGGCTTCATTCTTAAGATGAAGGTTTTGTATATGCTCTAGGACCCAGTTAAAATGCCATCGTAACCCCCGGTGGGCAATCCCAGCACTACCCTGATGCCATCTCACTGTTGACCTGAAAGGTAGGGTTCCCACAGTGAGGGAGGTAGGAGGCTCAAGCTTGGACCATCTGGAGGGTTTTAGCTAATTGATTTTCCACATTAAATTGTAAATACATTAAGACCATGGTGAGGGTTTTAAAACACACAGTGTATAAAATACAGAAGAATAGAGAGTGGTACTGCAACCATCAGTATGAAATTATTATTATATTATCACACCAGATAGGCTTCACAGTGTTGGCAGTTGGATCTCTCAGGAGGGATAGTCCCTCTAGTGGTCTAACCCCTTCAGTACATCCTCTGGTGGGGTCTACTCTTTTATGATGAACGTTACAATACTGCTTACTATAAACCGTACGTTTCAAGTAAATGTACACATACATTTATATGTAATATGTGCCAAACACTACAAATGTAGAAAAGATAGATTAGAGTAGGCGGAAGCTATCCATGTACGCAGGACTGATCAGTGTCTGTCAGCAGGCTGGTTGGAGAGCAAGGTGTGCAGGGGTTTTTGCAGCCCGTTCCCTGAACAGAGCCTTCAGCAGTTCTATATCGTATAGGCTTCGCCTTTTAAGGCTATCGCTATTGGGTTATCCCTAGGCGTGAGCCGTAGCACTGAAAAATTTGTAATCCCCGCCCACCAACACCAGCATGGGCCTAAATCACGTCTGTGGGGCCTCAATATACGCGGGCGCCGGCGGACGTTCTGCTCCCATTTTCTTCAGGATGATCCTGTAGCATACTGAAATAAATAAATAGATTTTATGGACTCGAAGACGATCCTCATCTGCAAGACATGTAACACGGGTTACATCTTGCCGTATGGCGGCCATGCCTTGGGCATGAACATGCCGTCTTGGCGTTCTCGCCGCTCTGTGTCGGCATTGTGCGGTGCTGCCGTCGGACGACACGACAGACAGCGCAGAGCCGACACTGCCGCCGCCATTTCTGAATGGGCCAATGACTTTGCTGTTCCGCTCGACGATGCCCTCTCCCTCCTTGTGAGCTCGGAGTCAGACGACTCCGACCGCAACATGGAGGCAGCAGCATTGCCCGTCTCTGCCGCCACCTCACTTCCAGTGGTTGGAGCTTTGGTGGCAGAGCTAACGGGCATTATCGCCAGGGCAGCCGCAACCTTGGCCTTGCGGTGCCCATGCCTCAGGCCCCCCAACGCCCGGACCAGCTGCATGGCATCTGGGGGCTCGAGGCCGCATCACGCCCCGCCCGTCTCCAACCGATCTGGCCGATGTTTCCTGCCATCAGACCATACTTCAATGGGGTTGCGGCGGAGTTCGGGAAGGTCGGTGCCCCGGTGAAAACATTTTTCCAGGTCACGAAGACGGAGGGTCTGACAGACCGGGGTTACAGGGTGGTACCGCCGCTGGATCCCGCTCTGTGTGCTGTCTTTGGAGTGAAGCCGGGGCTCTGCGACCGATGCCCCACTCCCAAAGACCAGCTGACGGCCAAGCTTACAGACAGAGCGCATCAGTGTATGAGGCATCAAGGGAGAGAGAAGGAGGAGAGCCTTCCGCAGATGCAGCAGAAAGGGCCTTAAGATGGCTGTGGCTCATGATGTGTCCAGAGGCAACAGTAGATGTATTTACACAGAGACCCTATAGCATGGCTGCCCAATTTGGGTTCCGCAGGCCAAGTTTGACTGATTATATTTGGCCAGTGCCTTGCCCACTGTATAATAAATAACAATAAAAAGAAAATATTTCCCTGCTGCTACCTGCCTTCACTGTGCCCAAGCCATCCCCACTCCATGGCCTTTTCAGTAGCTGACACAATCTGCCACAGGACAGACTATTTAAGCCGCAGGCGGCCAGTCGGCCACTGCGGATTTCTTCTTCATTCATGGAGCCACCTTACACCTGCTACAGTCATGCCACGCCAAGCAACAGCCATGCCATGCTGCAGCCACGCCACGCCAAGCTGCAGCCACGCCAAGCTACAGCCACGCCACACCAAGCACAGCCCCGCCAAGCTACAGCCACACCGAGCCACGCTGCTTCAAGCCCGTGCTCGGCCCAGGACCACCCCTTGCCCTTGCCCATGCCATTGTCCCAGCCCTCGCCCTGGGCCTTGCCCATAAGTTTCCCTTTTCCCTCCCGTTATTATTATTCCTATTGGACATTTTTCCAGTCGTTGCGACCCCTAGTTTTCTGTTCCCCTGGACATTAGTGCCCCAGTGCCTAGCCAAGCTCTTCAGTTTTCCCCCACTGCTAATTTGCCCGTGCTCATTGGAGCCTGTTGCCTATGACCCCTATTTAAAATAAAACTATATTTTTGTTCAAGCATATCGTGTCTGCATTTCGGTCCATTTTCTGCACCTTGGCCAGCAGCCGTGACAGATAAATCTGCGACGACATGGAACCCGCAGACATAGCAAACCTAAGATAGGCCTTCGAGAAGCAAGGCGCACTCTTGGGTGTGACATAATTCACACATTCATACCAACAGGCCACATATGCCCTTACTAATTAAAGAGGCTTCTTTCTCATCCTAGGTAGGGATCCTGAGCCTAGGGAGGCATCCAGCTTATATAGGAAGCCATTCATCATGCGTCAATTCTAGAGATACGAGCGGTCAAGATGTTTGAGAGACCCGCCTGGCTCAAGGCCACAAAAATAAGTGTCATTCCCGCACATAGACACAAGAGGTCAGCACCAAGCCACAAACCAAGTTGCAATGCCAACACATAGCCGCAAGTGATCAGCATTGAGTACACATACGGGTATCCAGGGGGCGGGAGTACAGCCAGTGTGCAAAATACGGGGGCCTCGACCCCCCCCGATTGACCCATGAGCCCCCCTGAAAGCCTCAAAAGCAAAATTTAAGGGCGGTCTCAAATTTTGCCCAAAGTTATTATTATTTTTTTTAATATATACAGTATATTAATGGTCACTTTAATGTTTAATGCTCACCATGTATATAGAATTCCAAACATTTATTCACAACTAATGTGCTATTTTTTGTCAAGCGGAGCCAGCCAGTCCTGTGCTCTATGCAAATTAGCCATGCGCGCCAAACAGAATAAAGACTTATGTTGAGTTATACTAAAAATGGCTAGCAAGCGAAAGCGTGTGAATGTATGTATAACTCACACACTTTGGATTCACATCCAAAAAGGTGGCACTCAGAGATGAAGAGGAGCCTAAAGACGATGCTGGTACAGCTAGCACAGTGGCAAGAACAGAGGATCCTCTCCCACCGGGCTCCCCAGAAAAGAACAACGTGAAGTTGAGGCTAAGTGCTCCGAAGACGCAGCAGGTGCTGCGGTAACTTTAACTACTACTGTTGCTAGCACAAGTGACTTGGACACTGAAGCAGGTGGGCGAATGGAAAGATTGCAATGCTCGGCTTGACATTAAGGCAGGAAAATTGGGGTGTTTAGTCTGTAGAATTGCAAAAACGTAGCTACTGTCAGAAAAGGGACCGGGTGTACACCTCGCAGAAGAATGGATCAATGGTGATGTTACGAGGTCTGAAGCAAAGAGGCTACGGAAATTAATATACAAACACAGAGACAGCCAGGCCCACACAAGGTCAGTGGAAATAGCGCAGATGAAAAGGAAAGACACCCTCCCGAACATGTTCATTGACATACAGTCCGAGTTACTCAAGACAACCACAGTCTCGTTCAGAACAGCTTGAACGAGACAAAAGTGGCAAAAGAAAGGCTATCCTACAAAAAGCTCAACCCACTAATGACAATGCAGGCGCTAAATGGAGCCGACATTGGTAATATCCACAAATCTGACCATGCATGCGCAGAAATACAGTCACGTGCCATGGAAATGCGCCGCAAATTTGTCTGCAGTTTGAAAGAAATGGATTCACGGGTGTCAATCACAATTGACGAAAGCACCATTCATCGCAGGGCCTATCTAATACCCTACGTAAGATGTGATAGCATCAGGAATGTAGAGAATGTTTCCCTGGATCTAGTGGAACTTACAGATGGGGTCGATGCTGAATCCATTTTTAACTCGATGACGGTGAGTCTACTTAAAGTGGGAATGGATGATACATTTTTGAAGACGCACCTGATAAGCATTGCCAGGTGCATAGATTAGAACAAGCTGTCAAAGATGCTCTTAAAAAAGTGGCTGGCACTAATCAGTTTCAGTTCGCTATTTCAAATTCAAAGTTATACTACCTTTACAATCAGTCAACCAGGAACGCAAAGGAAAATTGCTTGGAGAAGCAGCTGCCGAGCTCGACATGGAAATACTGAAAATAGGTCAACTATTCACAATCAGATGGGTTGCCAGCAGCTTTAAAACAGTCATGGCAGTATGGAAAGATTTCCCTGCACTAGCACACCTTTTCAAAACAGCCAGTGGGGAAACATCACGCAATGATCTTGAAAGTCAAAAATATAAAGGGACTTCTGAAGCACCTTGCTAACTCAGGATTCGTGGAAGATTTTGGCAACTTTGCATCTTGTTATAAAACAGCGTATATAAAACCAACTTTAGCCAATCCAACCTTCTATGTCAGTGTTGCTATGAATACTATGTCGGATTATCAAAAAGTGTTAGTGTGTGCGTGTGTGATGTCATGAAGGCTATAGACTGATTGTCTTGGCTCGCATTCATGAAATATTGTAATGATAGGCCTACTGCATATTGACAAATTTAGATCGGTATTGCGCAAAAATCAGGAGATGGGGACCCCCCCGAATATGGATGGATATTTCGCACACTGAGTACAGCAGGCATGCTTAGCCAATCAGAGCACATAACTGAGTCCACACCTGCCCAGTATTAAAGTCACAACACATAGACCAGGGGGCAGAACGCTCCAGGTAGCGCATCCATCAGATGCCCTACTAAGCATATAGTAGGTGCCTATACAATACCCCTCCTTTTGCTTCATAGAGACTAGTTCAAAACTAGTCTAAACCAAATAAAGTGAGCTACAAGCGATACTGACTCTGGGCTATGAGCCATTATCAACATAAATTTGCCAAAGTTGGTCAATCCTTCTCTGTCATCGAAGCCTTGCAACACTGTCTGCCCAGTTTCATGCCCTCGGATCCCGGCAAGGTAAAGGCCGTAACCGAATGGTACATCCCCTCCTCACATCGGGAAACAACAGTTTCTCAGCTTTGCTAAGTAACCTAAGCAAAAAGACAAAAACAAAAACATTCAACAACAGCCAAAGACTATATGCCAGGAACCCAACGTTGCAATGGAATGTAAACATACCTGTGACACTGTTACAGGTGAAATCCTACTTCATACTTCTGGGAAGTCTTCATTGGAAACTTTTAAGAAAAAGGGAGGCACTTTCACAAAATACCTTGCAGGTGGATGAACCATCTGTCTATCAACTTTTACCATGCATCATGTTTTTTGTGCGTCACTGTTGGTTGGCCACAAGAGCATAATGTGAAGCCTTTTAAGGTGGCTTCACGCATTGTCGTGATCTCGTGAATCCAGCTGCATTGGAAGGTAAGTTCAACAAAGCTACAAGGTATAAAATGAGAATTTCCACACATTTCAGCTATTGGCTGGTACTGTGCAAATGAACATAACCTCCTTTCCAATGCCGTTTCAATAGCCTCAAGCCTACAGGGCACACCTGCACCAATGGTGTTCCTCCAGCAGCTCACAGTTTGCTTTTAATTTGAGTCATTTCAATAAAACCAGCCGCGCTTTACCATCTTTACCATAAGATACACTTTCTTTCTGTAGCTTTTAAAAAATATATTACTGACTGAACTACATTTATAGAAGTCAAGTCAGCTGTCCCTACTAATTGAGAACAGTGATTACGATTTGAGTTGCATCTTGTTTCAAATCAATCAGTGACGGAAGACTGATTAAATGTAGAGAACAATCAAAAACAACCTGCAGCAGGGATCACATGGTTTCGCCAGACGTGGCCACTCAGATGGTTGGAGTAGTTGGAGAGGAAGTGGATCAGGGTAGTGGCGTGCTAGTGGCTGCGTTTTCAAATTGTTTATTACTTAAAGTTGTTAGCTTCGGAACAGCGGCTAAAGGAGATTTCTGAATTGGTTGAATTTTGGGTTGTTCAGCTTGGGTGTTGTGGGGATCTGTTTGTAGGGATATTTCCCGACGGCTTGTATAGGTCCGGGAACGATATCCCTGCACAGGTCTGTGCAAACTCAGCACTTCGATCTGAAGATCGGGTGCTGAGTTGGGGAGTGCCTAAATCAGAGTCGGCCCATGCCGACGGGAGCGGAATGGGATGGGGGTGGGGGGGAATGGAGTACAGTGGGCGAGGATAGACCCAAAAGGAAAGAGAGAGGATATCAGTCTCCAGACAGTGATGTGGATAATCCACAAGCCAAAGCAATGAGACCAGACAAAAAAAGTGATGATGGGTTTAAGGTTCTAATCAAAGTGAAGGAAGGTGTTGGGTTTTCTGCTGCTAGTCCCCTTAAATTGATTAATGAATTAATAAAAAGAGATGGGTGATGTAATGCATGCCTCTATTCTGCAGAATGGGATCATTTCTATCATTTGCAAGTCTGCAAAGCAACAAGACAAGGTGCTTAAGATATAAAATGTGCTGGGTAGAGGAGTGGAGGTGCTTAAGCCGCATAACGTGTCCTTGGAAGTGTCTGAGCAAGAGTTGTTATCTTGTCTGAAGGGGGCTAATGTCATAGCTGCAAAGCGCATTGGAAAGGGTGAGAATAGGAGAGGAACCACTCCTGTCCTACTTACATTTAAAAATGATGTGGTTCCTAAGAGAGTCATGTTGGGATACATGAGTTACCTCTGAGATGCTTTAAGTGCCAGAGATATGGCCATGTGGCAGCTGTGTGTAGAGGAAAGCAAAGGTGTAGACGATGTAGCAAGGATCATGATGGAAAAGAGTGCAATGAACCTGTGAAGTGTTCTAACTGTGGGGGTAATCAACCGGCTTCCTTCAGGGGGTGTCAAAACTATGTCAAAGCAGAAAATGTTGAAAGATTAAAGATGGAAAACAAAATATCTTATGCAGAGGCAGCCAGAAGGGTGGGGAACAGGGTGGGCAGTCAAATTCAAAGTCAAAGTGCGGCTGTTGCAAGAGATGTTGCAAAGGGGCATGCTATAGCTGTAAATGAGGATGAGCTAGAAAGGGCTACTGGCATTCATGGTTGAAGCCATGTGGAGGGTTAAAAGGGTGGCAAAGAAAAAATCAGATGTGGCGCGAGAAATTGCTTCTGCTGCAGAAAGGCTGCTAGGATTCAAGGGAATAAATCCTAAGGAAATATGGGAGTTTACTTACTCTCAGGAGAGTGAAGATCAAAGGTCAAATGGAAGTCAACATCCAGGCTTGGATGATAATGAGGAAGATGAAATGGAAAGTACATATGGAGATTCTGATGGGGATTAGTGGGCTTTGTATTATATTTAACAGTATATAATGCAATGGAATGCTAGGAGTCTAATTGCAAATGGGCAAGAGCTTAAACACATGTAAGATGGGCTTGAAGAAAAACCAGAAATTATTTGCATTGAGGAAACTTGGTTAAATCCAAGACTTGATTTTAGAATACCGGGATATGTGAAAGGAAAGATCGAGAGAATACGGCAGGAGGGGGTGTGTGCAACTTTCATTAGAAATGGAATTCAGTATAGAAGAATAGAAATGAATACAGTGTTAGAATGTGTTACCACAGAAGTATGGACAAATTGACAATGGTGACAATTACCATTGTCAATTTGTATAACCCCTGCATCAAGTTAAAGGATAATCATTTTCAGGAAATTGTGGATAAGATTAGTGAACCAATGGTGTGGGTTGGGGATTTTAATGCTCATAATGAGCTGTGGGGAAGTGAGAAGAGAAATAGGAATGGGAAAATTAGAGAAGACTTTATTGACAAAAAACAGCCAGTTGTGTTAAATGATGGTCGACCTACATGGTTCAGAACAAGTCGGACAGGGTTTTTCTCCATAGATATTACAATTTAATCAGCAGAGTTGGCATTAATTAGTAGGTGGGAAACAATGGATCCGTATACAGTGGGAAGCGATCATGTACCAATCATTTGCAAATTTGGTAGATGTTAGGTCTATAAAAGGTTGAGGAAACATCTATTAGAGAGTTTTGCTATTGAGTATAAGAGACTTAGAGCTAAGGCTAGATGTGTCATCAAGGAGGCAAAGAAACAAAGTTGGAGACCTTTTTTGTTGTAAAATTAGGACCGGATACGCCCATAAAAAAAGATTTGGAGTCTTGTTCATAGAATGACAGGGGTTTTTCAGCAGACATCAGTCCCTGTCCTTCACTGTGATGGAATTGTAGCTATAAATAACAAAGAAAAAGCAAATATGTTAGTTAAGCAATTCCATAAAGTACATAACTCTAACAATGTAATTGATGTAAATAGGCGATGTGAAATATTGGGAAAACACATGGATAAACTGCAAATTAATTGTGATAATTATGATGATGACAATATGTTTTTCTCACTAGGAGAGTTACAAAAAGCAATCGATCAGGGAAAATATCTCTCCAGGTAGGGATGGATTGGGATATCAATTATTTAAACAGTCTGGAGAACTTCTGGGGGAGGAAATGCTTGCCCTAATTAATAATGTGTAGGAGGGTGGGTGTCTGCCTAAAGAATGGAAACATGCTGTAATTATTCCAATTGTAAAACCTGGAAAGCAAGCCGATAGCCCTAGTTCCTATAGACCAATTGCCTTGACTTCTGTCTTGTGTAAAATTATCAAACGTATGATAACGGATTGACTTGTAGGTAAACTGGAGAAAGGTTTTTTGTGACGGATCAGAATGGATTTAGGCAGGGAAGGTCGATAATGGATGCTGTTTTAAGTTTAGACATGGACATAAAGAAAGCTATGGCAAATAAGGAAGCAGTAGTAGCGGCCTTTCTGGATATTGAAAAAACCATATGACATGTTTTGGAAGGAAGGGTTACAAATTGCACTATATGATGCTGGAATCAGAGGGAGAATGTTTAACTGGATTAAGAATTTTTTATGTAACCGGTCAATTCAAGTGAGGATTGGAAATTAACTATCAGATGAGTTTGAGGTTGAGAATGGAACCTCTCAAGGAAGCGTGATAAGTCTGGTTCTTTTTAATATAATAGTGAATGGCATGTTTAGTAAAGTGGAGAGAGGATTTGGTTTTTCATTATTTATTCACAGATGATGGAGCTATCTGTTTATTCAAGGTGCTTTGGAGAAAGTGACTGAGTGGGCCAATGGGGTTTTAAATTTTCTACAGATAAAAAAAAGATGGCATCACAGACAATTCAATTGTACAGCAACAATCTAGGAAAAAAATTACAGGAATGTGGTTGGATGAAAGAATGACAGGGAAAAAGCATATTGAGATGGTAGCTATGAAGTGTGGGAAAATAATTAATGTCCTTAGGTGTGTGGCTGGTTCAGTCTGGGGGGCCGATAGAGAATCAATGATGATGATTTACAGAGCAATGATAAGATCAGCAATTGATTATTGATGTATGGTTTATGGATCAGCCGCTTTTTCAGTGTTAAATAAATTACACATAGTCCAAGCAAAAGCCTTAAGAGTGTGCTGTGAAACATTCTGTACAACTCCAGTAGCAGCATTACTAATAGAAATGGGTGAGATGCCGCTAGAACTAAGAAGGCATAAACTTGGCTTGAAATACCTAATGAAGCTCAAAGGAAAAAGTGAAGTGTTACCAACAAAAGACCTACTGTGATCATTGGGAGTTTATGGGAATAACAACATGTCGCTCAGTTGCTCCGACATGGCTGATCCCAGATCCTAGTGTTGACCTAAAGTTTATGAGTATAAGCAAATCAAGGATGTCAGAGGGTGTAGTAAAAGAGATAAAAGTCTGGCAGCAACAAGTATGGGGAGACCATCTACTCATTTACACTGATGGGTCAAAGGAGCATGAGAGTGGTAAAGTAGCAGGGGTACCGTATTAGCATTCCTGAAATCAGGTACAGAATCTCAGATCACATGTCAGTATTCACAGCAGAGATGGTGGCAGTCCTATGGGCCTTACGATGGGTGGAGGTTAATAAACAGGGGTATTCAATAATATGTAGTGATTCAGCTGCAGCTTTAATTTCAATAAAAGAAGGAAAATCCAAGTCCGGACCAGATTTAATTGTGAAGATACTACAGTCTGTGTTTAGAATTTAGAAGACGGGGGCTTCCGGTTTGGCAAATGAGTGGATAGACGTAAAATCAGGAGCTCCCGGCAGATGAAGTCTTAAACATTGAAAAGCCAAAATTCAAATGCGCAAACAGAGAGGGGATGACTACTAAAAGGGAATCCATCAAAAATAAAACGGAAAAGAAGCAAAAAGAGCGAGAGAAAATGGGAGATAGAAAGGGAGATGATACGTCTGAAGCGCTAACAAAGACATGCTAGCTAGCATGAAGGCTGGCTTTGACAACGTGACTAGGCAGATTGCGTCCAATAGCGAGGAAAACCGCAAAGAAATGAAGGACATTCGAGAGAGTATCCAAAATTTGGGAAGTATGCTGAGTCTAGAACTAGCCACTTTTAAGGTGGAGATGAACAACAGATTCGAGGCCTTCGACAGGGGAATTGAAGCGCAGGGCAGAGATATCATAGACATTCAAGAGCGCGTCGTGGAGAACGAGGAATGGAACGCAGAGCTGAAGGGGATTCTCGCCTCTTCGCTCAAGCAGCAAAGGAGAATACAGGAAAAAGTAACTGACTTAGAAGGGAGATCAAGAAGAAATAATATTCGAGTTTGGGGAGTACCAGAGGGCACAGAGAAGGATTCGGTACCCGAGTTTATTGAGAAGTTGATACGCGAGAAACTTAAGTTCGGGGAAGATCCTGACCTACAAATACAACGTGCTCACAGAGCGTTGGCACCGACACCTGCCTCGAATAAGAATCCCAGAGCTATCATTGTCAACTTCCTGCAGTACCAAATGAAGGAGGACATCCTCAGAAGGGCCTGGCAGACAAAAATTGCGATTGGAGAAAAGATGGTGACATTCGACCACGATTACCCAGCGGAGGTGGCTGCAAAGCGCCGTGGCTATGCGGGTCTGAAGAGAGCTCTGAAGGAAAAAGGGATTAAGTTCCAGTCACCTCTAACATCATTGAGAGTCCACTGGCAAGGAGGCGTTCGGACCTACGGCAGTCCACAAGAAGCTGCACGGGCGATGGAGGAGAGGGGAATGAAGGTGGAAGGTCTGGTCGAGAAGGAACAACCGCCGCTGGAGCAGCAGCTTGAAGCCGCTTATAAATGGCGCAGAGTTGGGGACCAGGAGACCGACGTCGCTGGGAGAGCAAGGAAGGAGCTGATGCGGTTTTCTCGGAAGGAGTAGACGAGAATAAATTATCCTTGTAGCCGTTAACATGGAACAGGCACGATCTTTCGCATTTCCTATTATTATTTTATTTTTTTTCTCTGAAGCTCGTTGGTTCTGAAAGTTACGTAAGTAGCCTATAGGCATATACTTTCCTATATGCCTAGCGTTTGGTTGGCTTTATAAGAATTGCAAGGTTAATGCCGGGAGTGACGGTTGGAATATGTTGGACATGTTTAGCGTGAACGGAGGACTTCGGCTGGGAGAGTTCTTCTTCGCTAAGGGGGGCCCTCTTACGAGAGGATTTCCCCTCTCCCCACCAACAGGGGAAATGGGGAGAGATAATGAACCCCAGTCTACCATGGGAGATCACTTTTTTCTTTACTGTTTAGTTAGAATAGCTGTTGCTGAGGTTTTTTATGTGTCCATGTTTAGCTTATGGGTAATGAAAGTGCACTGGGGAACTGATGTATAATGCAGCATGAAGGTGTTAAAGTGGTATCAGTGAATGTGAATGGGCTGAGTAGTCCAATTAAAACGGCAAAGTTCATGGCCAAATTCAAAAAAGAAAAATTACAAGTGGTGTTTCTACAAGAGACACATTTGTCTACAGAGGAACATGAGAAACTAAAGAGGTTTGGGTACAACAATACGTATTATAGCACTTCCACAAACAAAACAATAGGAGAGGGGTAGCCATATTAACAACGAATTGTACCAAATTTGAACTTGAAAAAGAAATATGTGACGAGGAGGGAAGATATATAATGATAAAGGGTAAATTAGAGGGACAACGAGTGACATTGATCAATGTATATGCACCCCCAGATAGCAAGAAAACCTTCTTTAAATCATTATTTGACATCATTAATGAAGAACTAGAGGGGATCTTAATATGTGGAGGGGACTTCAATATGGTGATGAACTATCATCTAGATACAACTAGCACAAAGAAGAATAGGACCTGGCTTAATAGATATATGAATATACAACTGGTTGACTTGGGAATAGCAGACGTTTGGAGAGAACTACATCCCTTGGAGAGAGACTACACACACCACTCAGTCCCACACCAAATGTATTCAAGGTTGGACTATTTCATGCATAGGGTTGAGGAATGTAGGATTGGGGTAGCAGATTTATCAGACCATAACGCAGTCTACATGACAATACATTTAAACAAGAGAAGGAGAACTACAGTGTGGAGGATGAATGTGGGGATTCTGAATGATAAAGACCTGGTAGAAAGAATAAAAAAAGATATAAATAGGTCTATAGAGGAAAATGATAATGGGGAGGTAGATCCAAACATTCTTTGGGATGCGCTTAAGGCTGTCATTAGGGGGAACTTGATAGCTCAGACAACTCTTCTGAAGAAATCCAGACTAGAAAATTACCAGACACTAATTGGACGTTTAAAGGACTTAAACATAATGCCACAAGTGACCCAGAGATACTTAGACAAGTGAAAGAAACGAAGAATAAAATTGATAATATACTACTGACAGAAGTGGAAAAGAAAGCTAGATTTGTTAAACAAACCTATTATGAGGGAGGTTCCAAAGCAAGCAGATTATTGGCTAGACGCATAAGAAAACAACAAGCATTGAATACCATATACAAAATTAGGGATCCACAAACTAATGATTTGCTTAGCGAACCGGTCGAAATTGAGAGAGTATTCAGAGAATATTATCAAAACTTATACACACAACCAGCAGCGGCAGACGAACAAGATATGGAAAACTTCCTAGACAGGTTGGATCTACCGTCAATAGGGGAAGTGCAGAATACATTATTGACGGCAGACATCACAGAGGAGGAGATGGAAAGGGCCATCTCTAGATTGAAGAACAATACCAGTCCGGGAAGTGACGGGCTTCCCTCACTGTTCTACCGTTTATTTAGAAAAGAGTTGACCCCGGTGTTGTTGGCCTCATTTAGGTACACAATTAAGGAAGGGAAAATCCCTCCTTCATGGAAGGAGGCCATTATCACAACCATACCCAAAGAGGGCAAAGATAAAGAGCACTGTAGTAGTTATAGACCAATATCTGTACTGAAAGTGGACTACAAGATGTTTACATCAATTATCTCCAAAAGATTTGAGACATTCATGACTGACATTATAGACGAAGACCAGCCGGCTTTATTTCAGGAAGACAGACACAGGACAATATTAGGAGGATGATACACATTGTAGAAGAGACTCAACGAACAAAGAATAGTGCAATTTTAGTTAGTGTAGACGCGGAGAAAGCATTTGATAGTGTCAACTGGATTTACCTATATAAGGTGTTAGAAAGATTTGGTCTCAATAAGGAATCTGTCAAGCGTATTAAAACATTATATCAAGAGCCGACTGCTAGGATCAAGGTGAATGGTAGTCTCACAGACTCTTTTGGTCTGGGAAGATCTACTAGACAGGGGTGTTGTCTCTCTCCAACTCTCTTTGCAATATTCATAGAGCCATTGGCACAGGCGATTAGGCAGAACCAGGATATCAGAGGGGTGAAGGTGAATGGTACTGAACATAAGATAGGGCTATTTGCGGATGATGTGGTAGCCTACTTGGAGTGGCCAAGTGAATCCTTCCCTGCATTGATGAACCTGTTGGAGGAGTATGGGTATTACTCAGGATATATACTTAATGCTACCAAAACACAGATCTTGGCCATAAACTATACCCCTACACCAGAGTTAAAAAAGAAATATAAAATTAAATGGAATTCAGAAACAATTAGATATCTGGGAGTGAACATCACGAAGGGAGCGTGGAAGTTATATACTGCCAATTACATTCAGATTAATCAAGAACTCAGACGGGATATAGAAAGATGGTCAACACTACAATTTGATCTTAGTTCAAGGATAGAAATAATTAAGATGAATGTATTACCGAGGCTATTGTACCTCTTCCAAACTCTGCCAGTAATGATACCACCGAAACGGAGGTGGAGGTGGAGTGGGATAGATGGATATCCAGGTTCATATGGGGGGGTAGGAGGCCAAGAATTAGATTTAGCACCATGCAGCTCCACAAGGACAAAGGGGGCATGGCTGTACCGAAACTACAAGACTACTTCTATGCTGCACAACTCAGGGCTGTAACATGCTGGTGTAATAGAGAATATGTAGCTAGATGGAAGGATATAGAAATGAAGGTTGAGGCTAGCCCCATACAAATATTAATGACTGATAGGGAATTGTTTAAAAGGGAAGAGAGATTGTTAGACCCGATAACTAAATTCACATTGTGGACTTGGCACTTGGTAGTGAGAAAGTATGGAATAGAGAATGAAATAAGGCCTCTGAGGTGGATAACCCATGACAAAAGATTCAAACCAGGAATAAGTGATTTGGGCTTTGAGAGATGGGCAAATAGGGGTATTACAGCAATATGCACACTATTAGAGAAGGGTAAATTGCAGAGTTTTCAGGCTATTAGGGAGAAATTTGATTTGGAAGCAAATGAACTCTTTCGGTATTTTCAGGTGAGGGATTATTATTTAAAGGAAATAAAGTTAAAAGAACCCAAAGAGCAGAACATGATTATTACAATAATGATAAATGCATATGAAGGGAGAAAATGTAGAGTGATCTCAGCCCTATACAAAGCTCTAGGGTCCAGTGGGGGAAATTCAACTGTTTATATTAAAGAAAAATGGGAAAAAGAAATTGGAATAGAAATAACAGAAGATGACTGGTATACTGTGTGCAAGAGCCAACACTCAGCCACCAGCTCTAGGATATGGCGAGAATTTGGCTGGAAAAACATTATGAGGTATTTCATTACACCAAAGATTAAGGGGAGTTACGCACCAGACCAGAAACCGTGTTGGAGGTTGTGTGGTCAAATGGAGGCAGACCATACACATGTGTTTTGGAAATGTCAGAAGATGAAAGGATACTGGGAGGGGGTGTGGAGTGTGCTGAGGGAGATATTGGGATATGAGATACCAAAAACTTGTCTGGTATTATACTTGGGGAACATTCCACAAGAGGAGGTACAAGGTGGGGATAAATACCTGGTGAAAGTATTATTATTGGCTAGCAGGAAGGCAATTACAAGGGCCTGGTATAAAGTAGACCCCCCTACTAAAGAACAGTGGCTGAGTATTGTGGAGGAGATCTATGACATGGAGAGATTTACACATACCCTTAGAATGCAGGTTGAACAGTTTGAAGGAAAATGGGAGAAATGGAATTATTACAGAAGGGGGGAGGGTGATACCACTAATATTCATAGTAATGTCATCTGAATAAGACAGAATTGTTGCATTGTGACTGAATGGAAGGACCTATAAGCTTTGTGTGTTTCTTGTTTTGTTTTTTTTGTGTTTTGCTTTGATCCTTTTTTTTTTGGTGTGCGTGTTTTGACTTGATTTGTAATGTTTGTTTGTATATTTTTTGTGTATCATTGTTGGAAAATCCATATAAAAATAAAAAGTTTAAAAAAAAAAAGAATTTAGAAGACGGGGAAAGAGGTGGGGTTTCTCTGGGTGCCGGCTCATGTGGTCACAGTGGGTGTGAAAGGAAACGAGGAGGCGGATGTGGAGTCAAAGAAGGCGGGGAAGGAGGAAACAGTGCAAATTCATTTGCAATATGAGGCACCCGAGTACATGGAAAAAATAAACAGGGCTCTAAAAGAAAGGTGGCAAAAATCTTGGGAGAAGGAAAGGAAGGGAAGGGCGTACTTTTCAATACAGGAAAATGTAAATAAAGATAGATGCACTTTTAGGTGCATAAGAAAAGATGATGTAGCAATCACAAGACTGAGGCTTGGACACTGTGGGCTGAGGAGTGGGCTGGCTCTGATTGGCAAACACCCAGACGGCGTGAGTGTGTAGAAAGAGAGACTATAAAACATGTACTTCTCCTGTGTGGGCGCTATTCCAGGTAAATAGTCAGGGGGCCAATTCTGAAAAGTGCTTCCGTTAAGACTTTTGCGGACATGTTGGGGTACAGGATGACAAGCCATTTTTTTAGTTAGAAGGGACTTACAGGTTAAATTCTAGAGTGGTTGTCAAGCTGAATTTTTTTTTTTTGTGGGTTTTTGAAGCAATTTTAGGCAAATTTTCAGGTTTCCTGCTTAACATGACCTGCCCGCAATAAATGTCAAATATCTCCACAACTTCAAGGACCACATACACAAACATGGTATCAAATGAAAGATTACACTCAGGAGGTGTCTTCAGAAGCGTCAGAATGATCTCTTTAACAGTGTAAGAGCAAAAAGAGCTAGAACATGTAAAAATCAATCTCTGCCTAAAGAAAACCAGTTTTAAAGTGAATATCAGCTTGGAAACACAAGATACTAGCCCCAAATCTGTACCAATCAGTACCCCAATCTAGGGGCATGAGTCATGCCAAGTTTAAAGCTTGTAGTTTGAGACAGTGCAACACTGCACACATTTTAGTACTTAAATGTCCAGGTGGAAATCTAGAATATTTATTTGACATTTTACTATAAATTCCTTCTAGATTCAACAGCTGTCTGACTTCCTCTAGAGTAAGTAACTACTAATGGTTTGTAGTAATAACTGTGCAACTTAGGGATGATTTTGACAAATAACATTGTTTAATAACCACATAATCACAACAGATTCTTCATTGCAACATGGCAATTTCCAATAAACCCTGTTGGTACAACTATTATTTTTTCCCATCCAAACTGTCATCCTCCAAAAATAGCAGACAGCTGTGAGAAGGCACCTAGGGACCATGTCCATGTTCTCAGTCAGAGTCCTGGTCAGAGACAGAAGAGAAGAGTTTATAGTTTTTGTTACAATACATGCATCACACCAGAGAGCCTTATCTACAAGACAAAAATATACATGTATAATATATCAGTGATTATGTTGGTACCTGAGTATTCTTGCACCAAGCTGCGCAGGCACACCCACATGCCCCACAGCAATATACTCCACTCCTTCGACATCGACACTGCCTGGTACTGCACTGACTTCCACTTTCCTTGCATCCACAGGTTGTCAGGTCCAAACATCTGGGGCCTCATGTACTAAGACTTGCGTGGATTTCATACTGAAACTTGGCATACGCCAAAACCCAGAAACTGTCTTACGCACAAATAAATTCAGATGTATCAAAGTGTGCGAACGCATGGATCCAAGCACGTTTCTTTTGTACATCTCGATCAACGTGGAATTGAGCGCGCATGCCGAGGTGCCAAACTCCTCCCTGTCCACGCCCTCATTTAAATATGCAATTTTATGTAAATAGGCCTCTGGACCTGAGATTCACCTCTTAATCCGATCACCTGGCACCATGAACAGAGGCAAAAACCAAAACTTCACGGAGTCCGAGCTCGAGATTTTGCTCCACGAGGTAGAAATGCGCAAGCATATGCTATTTGGAACCCTGTCAACAGGGATAAATACCAAAACAAAGAGAAGTGAGTGGGAGCGTGTTTGCGAGGCCGTCAATGCAGTGGGGTCTCAGCAGCGCACACACTCTGAAATTAAAAAAAAGGGGTCAGACCTCAAGGTGGAGGTGAAGCGGAGGGTTTCTGCCCACCGCTAAAGCGTGACCGCAAAAGGTGGGGGGATGGCAGTGGGGGAATTCTCCCCCTTCGATTTGAGAGTGGCCGCTTCGGTCGGTGACACAGCTCTCACCGGAGTGGTGGGAGCCCATGAAGGGGACACCGATCATCCCCAAGGTAAATATGCTGAAGTCATAAATGCTGTAATTATACTGGTCATACAATTGGCTGCTTATACACATAAGTCGTGCGTAAAGATGCCAGGATATTAAAGACTTTGACTCGTGTTTATTAACTTCGATTTTTATTTTTGAATAGACAAGCAAAGAGAGGGCACGGACAACCCCTGGCTCCTGGCTGTGTGGCGCTCTAGGGCCGGCCGCAGCTCTGCGCACAGCTCCAGTAATACTGGCCTGGGGAAACGAAATCGGCTCATGAGCCAATCATCATCATTTGCGAGCAAGTCCTCGCGTTCCCTAAATATACGTTCCCTTCGGATTTGACCATTTGCGATGTCCTCTAACAACGCTAACGCTGCCATTTTTAAAACAATTTTCTTAATCCATTGCGTGCTTTTGCATGCTTTTATAGCCACCCATATAATTGCAAGGTGTGTTAATTGTTCATTAGTGTGTCTCTGATGTGCAAATCACTCTGATGAGTCATTGTTTTCACATTTTTTCCCAGTTTCCCAGCGTCACCTCTTAGTGTCGCCAAAGATCAATAGCTGTAGAAACGTGCGTACGACAGCCCGGAGCTGGCGTGGGGACCGCACATTTTTACGGTCATTTCACGTTTTGTACATCTGAACGTGAGCGTGGAAAAGGACGTACGCCACGTTTTTGTGCGTACGCAACCTTAGTACATGAGGCCCCTGGACTCTAAGGGTTCTTTAGTTAAAAGCTGGGGAACCAGTACACCATCCTTCATGTGCCAACCACAAGTAGTTGGTGAGGGCAACTTTGGATGAGTCACTAGTGCCTGTTTCCCAACCTTTGTTTGATAGTGTGCCCTCATGAGATGCAGAGTCAAGGCATCCTTTGTTGATGGTAAAGTATCCACATTGGCTTTCACTTTCCGAAACAGGGAACAGCGAACATCATGGATTGAGTCACTGGTTGATTTCAGATCATACCGTTTGCATACAAACTGTTCTGCCAAACACGGAGTAGCTGGACTTGGTAATTCATCCTCACCAAAGTTGTGGAGAAGATGTGGGCACTGCTGGAACACTTTCCATGCAGTCTTTTTTCCTATTCCAGTGAATTGGCTAGTTGTATCACATCCAGTGATGGAATGAAATGCCAACAAACCATTGATGATCTCATTTGGCAGTTTAATATCATGAACTTTGATGTATCGTGGTTTCTTGGCTGTTCCTGCTTTCATCCAAACTTCTGGGCTCAGTTGGTGTGCAAACACAAGAAGCAACACCAGTACATCTGTGTCTCTGCACTGAATGATGAGTCTCTGATAGCCTTTCGCTGTTGCATCAACTGCATGTAGCAATATGCGGGTGTCTGCTTCTTCATGCATAGCCTGAAGGTGGGAAACATCAAATCCTGCTGGTGATGCCACTTTTTCAGGGTTGTCAAATCCTCCACTTATTACAATTTCCTGACCATAATGGTGCACATTCCTTTCAAGCTCATTTGATAGAAATTGGGTCAGATTGGCCTTGTTTTCATCCATTTCAATAAACTTATTCCAGTCAGCTGGTATCTTTACATCCCTACTGACAATGGTGCGAATCTTTTGTCGACCAGTGCTACGTTTTGCTCTTGTTCCAACCTTTATAGAGTTCTGTTGGTACTGATCAAACACTAGATCCACTCTAGTGATGTTCCCATGTAGATATCCAGTCACGTTCTGCATGAAAATGTCAGCATAATCCCCAAAGGTTGATGCTCTGACTAAGGCCATCCCATCAATGATGGTGCAAGTGCTCACAATAGATGGACTCAGCTCTGTCCCCTTTGCACCAGCTTGTAGTATAGTGGCTAAGTCAGCTTTGTTTGTAGGTCGGGGGACTGAATCTGTTGTGGCAAGTGAGAAGAAGCTTGTCTATGTTAACCTCCCTACCACTCTCCATGGATACAATGATGCGACGGAAAATATCCCTGTCAGGCTTCACACACTTGGGTTTTTCACGTTTTTTATCTGTGCTGTACAGATTTGAGAATGTTTTGGGTTTTCTCTTGGTTAGGCTGCTGTGAAAGTCTATACTCGTTGTGCTCCATCGTTTTTGCACGAACTCAGTGACGATTTTTTTCCCTGACTGCAGCATTCATAAGGTCTTTCATTATATCTTCGGAAGCCACATTACCAGTTGTCAAAGACACCAACTCGTGCATATTATCCAGCTGGAAGGCATGGTATCTCTGGAACTGGTCTTGAAGTTGAGTTGCATCACCATTATCTCTCCTTAGTCTTGAAGCAAGGCAGTCTTTGTGTGTGTCTTCATCATCTCCTCCTTCATGTGTCAGCCCAAACAGTGATTTCGTATCTTGTGCTAAAGATGCTCTTTCATTGTAGGTGATGGACCAACGGTTTCTGGCTTACTCGTTTCGAGTGATGCCTACCAACCTTTCCAGTTTTGTTGATGTGCTCAAGACACAGATCAAAAGTCACCTCATTGAAGCTGTGATTGGTCTCCTTGGCTACAAAATCACCATCTAGGAAGCCCTGGTAGACCTGGGGTGCCGTCTGTGCCAGATGTTCCATGTCTGCTATGAATACAGCACCCCATCTTGTGTAATGGATGTGATCATAAGCTTCAAACCAGGGCATCATGCACTTGAAGGCTGACATGTACAGCTTCCAGTCACCACATCTCAGAGCCCGTGTGAATGTCAGGAGAATAGACATGAGATTCATGTATTGTCGCCAGAAAGTGAAGGTTGGTTTGTTTTCATTAGCCTTGTCAAACTCTGCAAGTAGACCCTGGACCTCTTCAACTTTTACCACAAGATCTTCATAGCTTGCTGCAGCTGCTTCAATTTCTCCACATCGTATGTGTTCTGAGACAGCATTTGCAAACTCAAAGCAAGTGTTGCCTATTGTGTGGTCATTGTCATCCATCCATTGTATAAATGTTGGCCACAATATTCTCCAAAGTGCTTCAAATGCAAGTTTGTGTGCACGGGCTACACGGTTCCATCCCTTTCCCTTCATGATGTTTTCAGCTGTGTTCTTTCCAAACACACCACTTTTCTCAAAAATTTCCCCCAGTCCAGAATCACCAAGATGCTGACCAATGACCTTTGAAAAATTCATCTGCACATGAAAGCCACCCAAGACAATGACTATATCCTCACACTGTTTTTGGTGGTGCCACTGTAGCATTTTTGCTTTGCAGTACAGCTGCTCATCAAAGGTTATGATCATATACCTTTGGCCCAGTTTTGTAGTCATTTTGTGGCAGTTCTGTAAAACTGTCCAAAGTGTGTCGTAGTCATGTGCTGGAGAATTTGTGATGGGCATCAATCCAGCTACTGTTTTTCGGTTATTTGATTTTGTCACAAGGTGGTTGAAGCCACTCCAAGATGGAACAACCTGATTGTCTGTGTTCTGTAGTCTGCAAATAATCCAGGCAAGATCTCGGCTCTTTGATTGATTAGTTATGTTTATTTCTGTGTCAGCATCATACATTTCTGGTGAAATGGACGCATGAAATTTTGGTGGGGGCTTTTGTGTTCCCATTTTAGCATCCCTAAGTTCAAACAGTCCTGGTGGAACTGAGACTGACTTTGATCTTTCAGATTTCAGCTTTATTTTTGGTATTTCTTCTGGAGGCTTACTTCGTCTGAAAGCAGCAGTCTGGGAGGCATGAAATGTTCCTTTCCCATCAAGGGTCTCCTCATTTATGTCTATGTTGTCATTTGCATACATGATGTATCCAGGGAGAATTGCATTGACAAAGTTCAATGGAACATATACTTCATCACTCTCGAAGTATCTCTTAAGGGCCTCATTTGCCATTGTAGTATCTGTTCTCAACACTGACTCATAACTTATACTGTGCCCAGCAGCATGAAGTAACTGCACTAAATCCTTTGAGCGTGTAGCTTGGTGTACAGTAATATGTTTTGGTGTTGGTTTCCGTCCACCAGATGCCAAGAAAACAATGTCTTGAGCAATGCTGAGTAGCTTTGTGTTAAATGTTTCTTCACTCTCGATTTCTGGGTCACGATCACCACTGCAAAGGAGTCGTAACAACATGTACAGACTATCAGCCACAACATCTTCCACATGATGCTGATCTATCCCTCCAATAACATCATGTCTTGGGGACTCCCTGATATCTGCCTTGATCTTTAATGACACCCAATACAGCCAACTCAGTATCTGAGTGTCCTTGTTAGTTCCACAGCTGGCCATAGTCACCCCTTGATCATCATCATGTACATTGTCCATCATTTTTTTCATGTTAAAGAGAGCGGCCTCAGTAGTCATTTCAGGAAATATCATGATGGGATCATTTGGTTTTAGGGAATGCACAAATATTGCTTTTCCCTGAAGCAACTTGTCAATCTTAGTCTTGAAACGCTGAGGTTTGTATATTTCTGGATCTAAGTCAAAGTCTGCAAGAAGTTTACTGTATCTGTCCCAAACAGTTTTCAACGAGTATATTTGACCTTTGACTATCCCTGCTCCAAGCTCATCTGCCACATTGTGTAAACAGATGGAGTATGAATCATTTTCTCCTGATGAAGTGCCCTCATACTTCCTTAAGAATGCACTGTAACAGATAAGATGGTATTTGCCTTCTGCGGCGATCAAGTCATAGTCTCCTGCAAGCCTTATTCGCAATTCTGAGTCTTGCTGAGCCAGATGAAGAATCTTGTATGATGTACTCAAGACTTGGATGCTACGCAGTTTGTCCCCAGGCTTATCTTTTTGACAAAAAATACATTTTTCCCATGTGACTGCAGGTACTGAATGTCTTGTGGAGCGGGGACAGAAGTTGCTTGCAGGTTCCAATTGAGCACTTTCAAAGCTCTTCTTTAGACGAGCAATGAACGTGACATTGGTAAAAGCAACATAGCATGTTTTGTGCCATTTTACCTCGTCGATTTCTGTGTCCAGAAATTCACGAATTCTGTCCAGAGTATTAGCATATTCCACATCTTTGTATTTTGCCCTTTCATTTGCTCTGAGTCTTATACAATTCAGCCCATCCTCAGATGGTTTTCTTAGCTGTTTGTCTTTGCTGTATTTACCATGGTCATTTTGACAGATAAAACATGTTTGCCACTTTACATCACTTGCTTTTTGCCTCGTTTTGGATTCTAGGCTTACAGCTCCCTCTGGCTCCATGTTAGCTTATCTGAAATGCAAATAAAATATCACCTTGCACCTTAAGGAGAAAATAAAAACATGGATCACCACAATGTTATCTGACATAAGATGAGTTGGCTTGCTGACAGGCTGGCTGTGGAGCAAATAAATTATCAACATATACCCCCAGTACACCGACACTCACATTCGTAGCTTAGCTTTGAAGTTTAGCTAGTTGGGAAAAAGCATTGCCTACCTTTTTCTGCCAACATTTGGTGGTAGAAGTAGCAGAAGATTGTTTTGTTTGTAGACAAATAAAATATTATCTGAAATAAATCACTCTGTTCAGACTGTTGACAACTGATGTGATCACCTTCATGGGTGAGTGTTTCATGCCTCATTCCACAGCTGTGCTAACAAAACATTGCCCCCTATGGTGCAATACTCCTTTGGTATATTGATAATTGTTCTCTAAAGATCATGTTTGCACATTAATTGGATTATATTGCAAATTTGCTCAAAATTACAAGAGGAAGTTCAAAGAATAAGGAAGCACTTTGGGGAAAAAAATACGAAAACAGTCATGAAATGAACAAAAAAATCATTTCCTGAGCTGACAACCTGGCTAGAATACATGTTGAGGGGTCAATTATTGACACTGGATAGGTTGTCAGCTTGTACTCTGAGGTGTCCGCATAAGTTACAATATCAGTTTTGGCCCCCTGACTAAAAGGAGGACTCTGTACCGGAGGCTTGGATCAGCTGGGGAATCAGTTTTTAATATGTGCAGCCTTTTAAATCTGGGTTCAGTGGATAAAACAAAGGAATTGATGGACTACACATCATTGGAGTATATAAAAGGATTTCAATTTTAGGGGGAAATTGGGGGGCAGCAATACGCTTCGTCAAGTCTGCCTAAATAAAAGAACAAGAAGAAGAAATCTTCAGCAGAGCTAACTTGACTCTGTACACTCATTCTTCAGCACATACATCAGCAACTTGGACATGGAGGAAGAAATCATGTTCTCTCGCAGCTCAAAAAAAGATTCTGGATAATCAATGCCAACTCTGCAGCTTAAAGTCATATCCAAGTGTGTAACGTGCTGATGTTACAGAGAAAAGGTAGAACAGAAGATGGCGGACCTGCCGAAAGAGAGACTCGAAGCTGATCTTCCACCTTTCAGCAATGTTCATTAGGTGTTGATTACTTTGGGCCTTTCGCCACCAAGAGAGGCAGAAGTCTAGTGAAATGCTATGGAGTCATATTCACTTGTATGTCAAGTAGAGCAGTTAATTTGGCACACCTACTGTATATCCCCAGACTTTTTTTTTTTACATAAAAGTTTCCACTTAAAGGGGCCAGTAAATATTCCCTTGCGGGTCGGATTTGTGTGTGTGTGTGTGTGTGTGTGTGTGTGTGTGTGTGTGTGTGTGTGTGTGTGTGTGTGTGTGTGTGTGTGTGTGTGTGTGTGTGTGTGTGTGTGTGTGTGTGTGTGTGTGTGTAAGTGTAAGACGTCAACCTCGTAAAGCTCCGAAAACATGACCTCAACACAGAGACAAACGCTCTTCATATTGGCCTACACATATTTGTGGGCCAAAAAAAATCGATTTGTTTGCTGAGAGCCTGCTGCTGTGGAATTGCGGACAGGTGTAATCAAAATTGGCCCGTGTGATAAGCAACACCTTTAAGGTGGGAACGGTGCAGTTCATCTCATCAGTTCAAGTATTGTTCATGATGGAATAAAGATCAGTTCAACGGGAGCATTAGTGCCAGACAGCACAAGGCAAATGTTACATTTTTTTTTTGTCTGGTAATCTCCCTGCTTCTGAAATGAACGAACATCTCCGGCCACTGTGCAGATTAAATCGCGCAGCATTCCACTGTGTGATTATCCCTGTTGCGTATGCCCCCTCACATTGTTGAAATCACATGCTGGATGCTTTAATCTTTCTATGTGTTTTTTAGTTAATGATCGGGCTATAATAAGACCATGTTGGGTATGTGAACGCGGACAAAAGGGGACATTTTAGCATCCCGACAGGCTTTCGCTGGGACTCGGGACACGCAACTCAAAATCGGGACTCAATCGCCAATGACGAATGTCAGTGTAGGACACTACAGCGCATGCAACTAAGAAATAATCATATTAATAAATTAAAGTAGGCCTACAATGATAATAGAGGACGAGCCCTCCATCGTTGCTTCCAGGCATGCCGATTCTCCATACATCTGGCCAGTTCATTGGTACTTTGCGCTCCTGCATCCTTCTTGAGTACATCCACGTATGTTTGTGTAGGACGCCCTCAAGGCCGATGCCCATGGGTTGGTAGGGATGCAACGGTACAGTATGGCCCCGGTTCGGTTTGTATCACGGTTTTGGAGCCACGGTAACGGTTCGATTTCGATACATCAATATTATCCTGGCTCTAACATGCAGTAAGTTATATTTGTCTTTTCTATTTCAAATTCACAAGGTGCTTCTACTCACACTTGCAGAGAAAATATTAAATGTAAAAAAGGCACAGATGAAGTCAAATCACAAAATTTATTTTAAACAAAGAACACTTTTCTTGCCTTCTGTCAAAAACAGGCAATATTAAATATAGTAAAGTGCAGTATACAGTAGGCTACTGTCAAGTAACATGAAATGTAAACATTAACATTATTCAGTAAACTCAAACAACAAACATTGTCATTCACACACTTAAATAAAATACTTAACTGTTATAAATACACCCTCAAAGAACAAGAGAACAAACAACAAACAATTAGATATAAATCAAATGTATCAAAGAAATTGGCGGACAATTGCCCAACTTGTCCTCACAATAATTGGTGAGGTGGTACTGTAATGTGCAGTATCAAATAGATATTTGATTACATTGCACCCTGTAAAAATCTATTCCTTTAGTTTGAGGTTCTTCTGTAAAAAGACAAGCCTGTCAACATTCTCTGGGGCAAGACGAGAACGACTTGCAGTCACAATATCACCTGCAGTGGAGAAAACTCTCTCACTTGCAACAGAGGTTCCAGGGACACAGAGATACTTAAGTGCATGCTTCGAGATCTGGGGAAATTTGAACTGATTTATTCTCCACCACTGAAAAGGATTACCATCCACATGAAGGCAATCAGCTGTTTTGTATAAGGAAACCTCTTCCTCAATAGTTTTGGTGAGTGATTTGGTTTGCTGTTCCTCTGTTTTTTTTAAAAGATCCCCAAGTAGCTCTGACATGGCTGTCTTCTTTTGAGGAGGGGATATTGGTGATGGTTGCTCTGCCTCTGTGGATGGTCCTGCTTGTACTGCTTCAAACTGCAAGAATAAATACAGAAATAATAATATTATTATTATTATTATTATTATTATTATTATTATGTAAAGCACATTATGATCATATTTAAAGAAAACCAAATACCTGATGTCCGTGCTCCACAATTTCTGTTATGAGGTCCGTGTAGACTTGGTCACAGGCAGCTTCATCAAGAAAAGGTAATGACTTGAACCTGGGGTCAAGGATTGTAGCCCTGTGCAGATAGTCTAGTAGATCTGGGTGTGTATATCTTTTCTCCAAGTCCTTTGTGATGGCCAGCTTTGCTTCCCTGATATTATGAATCTTAAGGACTATGTCAGGTTCTCCGAATCTCTGGTACTTCAGCAAGAAGTAAATACTCGTAGTGAGGAGTTATCTCGGCATGGTAGCACCCGTCTAAATACTTCTGCAAGGTTGGCTTCAGGGACCAGCATTCGCTGCTGTAGAGGAGAACAGACTCTACCGTTGCATAGAAGAAGCTGAGTTTGATTTGACGGGGGAGGTTGGAGTTCCATACACAGGTCATGCCGTTCAGGGCCCTCCATGTCGAGCGCCTTCCTCACCTTTAGGTCCTTCTCTGTTTCACAGACTTGTCTACCATTGCAGAAAATATGGCAGGTTGCTGCTCCACATATCTTTCCAGCATGTCATGTGCTGTGTTCCACCTGGTTGTAACATCATGTATTAGCTTGTGCTGTGGTATATTGAGCATTGCTTGCTTCTGGGTCAAAACTTCAGCCGCAGTGGTGCTTTTGTGGAAAAATACCACTACTCTCCTGACCTTCCCTAGAAGGCGTGACGCTGCATTTAGAGCTACAGCTTTCTTGGCTGCAAGGTTTAGTGTGTGGGCAAAACATCCAATGTGTGGCCCAAAGGCATCTGTGTCACGGATGGCATTCACAATGTTGGGGGCATTGTCTGTAGTAACTGGAATAGAGGCGTTTTCTCTCCCTAGGTTCCATTCTTTGACTGCTTGCATTAGCTCTCGTGCCAGATGCTCACTTGTATGGCTCTCGTAAATGGGACGAGTCTGTAGCACGTAGCCTTTCAGCTCCCAATCTGATATGAAATGAACAGTCACTGTAAGGTAGCTTGTTGTTGCTCTAGATGTCCAGCCATCAGTAGAAAGAGCAACGAAGGGGCTTTGTCTCAAGTCGGTTTCAACTTCTCTCCTAGTCACTTCGTAAAGTTCTGGAATTATTTTGCTGCTAAAATGCGTGCGGGAGGGGATATTGAAACGTCGATCGAGTACCTTTATCATGTGACGGAATCCCGTGCCTAAAACTACTGAATAGGGCTGCATGTCTTTCCCTATGAAGACGCCCATTGAGTTAGTTATTTCCTTGTGTCTTTCGGAATTACAAGCATATTGTTGCTGAAAGGCTGCAGCAATGGATGGTTGCGTTTGCGACGACAAACCAGATCTCCGTGCTGCTCCACTTACAGTTACAGCCGGGTGATGACGGCGCAAGTGGCTCAACATGTTAGATGTGTTACCTGTGGAGTAGGCGATCGTCGTAAAGCAATGCTTGCACACCGTGCTTTGTTTGCTGCCGATCTTTTTTCCTTTTTCATCATACTCCACGCTGAAGCCAAAATGTTCCCATACAGCGGATTTGTAAGATGACGGTGCTTCTTCAAATTTTCTTTTCTCCGTTTCTTGTTGACTCGCCATGACCGTGCAACCGGGAAAGTTTTGCTTCTTCTCACATGGAGCTCCAGCGTCTTCATTCAGAGCGCTGATTGGTTCTTGGGAAAGTTCGTAAAATTCTGATTGGTTGTTGCACGGTTGGGGAGAGACACGCTGAGCAGAACTCATCCCCTGGGTCCTAAACAGTTATGTCTAACGCCCAATACATGCGCGCATTCGTTATAACCAAATATTAAATTAAAAGTTTAATGTCACGCATACCGAAATATCGCGGTTCACCTGGGTCAACCGAACCGAAAAGGGCGAACCGAACGGTTCAATAAAATACCGAAAACCGTTGCATCCCTAGTTCCCATAGTACCAATTTTCTGGCTGGCAGCTCTTGGGGCCCTATTTTAACGGTCTGCACGCCAGTCTCATTCTCCTGCGCAGTACTTTCTCGCTTACCGCTTCTACTGCGCTTATCGCTATTTTACAGGTGGATAAATGACACTTCCGCCGCGGCGCAAGTGTCAAAAGGGTTGGTCTGAAGCAGCCTAATTACCCGTAGGTGTGGTTTGGGCGTAACGTGCAATGAACCAATCAGAGCGTTTTCTCGCATCCCCTTTAAGAACGATCGGCGCATGTTCCATGGCGGATTGCTATTATGATGGCGGGTTTGCCAGGCGCACGCAATGAAAGGTTCACCACAGAAGATACCGATGTGCTTGTCAGAGTAGTCAAAGAACGCGACTTGGCTTTATATGGGGATGGGAGAAACCCACCCAAAATTGCTTCCGTGAAAGCGGCTTGGGAGGAAATCGCCGTAATTGTTTCAGCAGGACAAAATATTCTTTTATATATTATTATTATTTTTATATTATTTTATCTTTATGGACACCACAATGATTTTCCTTGTGTGGTAATATTTTATTGTCCTTGTAATTATGTATGGTTTGCAAAAATGGGAACTGCTCTCCGTGTAGATGAGAGAAGCAAAGTGTATGCGCGAGATGCACAAGCAATCCGTATGCATGCGCCCTTAAAATAGCATCTGAACAACGCGCCACTGACTTTAAACCAGGTATTTCCTGGTCAGTAGCGCAATGGTTTTCAGAAACGTCAAAATACCGTTTGCGCCAGAACACGCCTCCTCCTTCCGCCGAACCGCCCCTTGGGGCGCAAGATCATTCCCTAATTTACCGGCGAGTGGCGCTGGTGCAAAGAACGCTCTCGCGCAGTTGTAAACTAGCAACGACACATGCGCCAGTGACTAAATCACTTGCGCCGGATGCAAGATAGGGCCCTTGGTGTCTTTGGCAGTGTCCCGCCAGTCTCATTCTCCTGGCAGCTACTTTCTCGCTTACCCTTGGTATTCCTTCATACAGGATCCTGTTGGTAACATGTGTACTCTTGCTGATGTTAAGTACTGCACGCAGCATTCTGGTGTAGCACCCGTCTAAAGACTTCTGCAAGGTTGGCTTCAGGGACCAGCATTCGCTGCCGTAGAGGAGAACAGACTCTACCGTTGCATAGAAGAAGCTGAGTTTGATTTGACGGGGGAGGTTGGCGTTCCATACACAGGTCATGCCGTTCAGGGCCCTCCATGCGAGTGCCTTCCTCACCTTTAGGTCCTGCTCGGTTGAGTTGACCCATGAGCCCAGATACTAGAAGTCCTCGACTTCCTTCAGCACAGTGCCACCAGTTGTTGTCAGCGGTTGATGCTCCGGTGAGATGTTGTAGTTGATGACCTCTGTTTTCTTGCCGTTTAGCCTAAGGCCAATCTTGGCGCACTCCAGCTCCACTCTGTTTGGTCATTAATAGAAGGCAATTTATATTAATGACCGACCCAGGGTACTTAAAAGTACCTAGCCTGTCAATAATCGGTGGCCGCTTCATTCCGACCGACAAGCAGACCCACTGCCGGTCAAAGTGAATGTTCTACCCCAGAGAGAACATCGGCCCTGGAGGGAACGTCTCTCCTGTGCTTCTCGACTACGGTCTGGGAGCCGACAGCAGGAAAAGTGTAACACTTCGATTCACCCAAGACTGATTAAAAGTAGGCCTACATGTCTTTCTAAATGTTGGTCATCAACGAGATTGTAAAGAAGTAACTTCGGGCACATCTATCAAAATAAATGTTTTTTTAAGATCTTTATTCATTCATTGCACCGCGGCCAAACTGACGGGGATATTCTCTGATATTATGAATCTTAAGGACTATGTCAGGTTCTCCGAATCTCTGGTACTTCAGCAAGAAGTAAATACTCGTAGTGAGGGTTATCTCGGCCATGGTAGAGAAGGAATTGGCTGAAGTCTGAAGTCCATATTTAAACACGACATAGAGGAGAAAGGGATTATTGCCGTATGCGGTACAGCTGTCAGTTCACTTTGGGTCCATTTCTCAGACGCTCCATTGTTCCGTCCTATCCACAGAGAGAGTCTGCATATGACCGAGAGGAACAATGGAGCGTCGGAGAAATGACATGGACCCGAAGTGAACTGACAGCTGTCTACTGAAAACATCTTTCTCGCAAGTTGCGGCCGCCTGAGTTTGTTGTTGCTAGTGGCGTAAAGAGGTCAAACGGTGGCTCTATTACCACTAGTTGAAATGGGCACAGCGCCACCTATCGTACCGGGGAAAGAAATTCTTCGGCCAATGAATCGATTTTCTCACCTCCATGTTGTGGCAACCCCAGTCGTCGGCGGCTGAGATTTGAGAAGGACACGCTCAAGCAGGGTTGCAGGGCAACAGTTTTACTCATGCACCTCACGTTAAAAAGGTAAAACAAAAGGCAACATAGGTTCTTCCTCATATGGGGCAAAAAGGGGCCGTCTCCGGGTCTGTTCCGGCGGTTAGGACGGTGTCTCTATCGCTCCCGTCTTCTCCCGCTCAGTCCTGTGGGGAAGTGTACTGGCGTTAGTATGGGTTGGTGCGTTCTCCCCCGATCGCGTCTCTCCAACTCGGCTGTCTCCCCTGTCTGGTGCGTGTCAGGTCCTTAATAGGCCTCTGCCGTCTCCCTCCCCCAGGTGATCCCAATGCTCATGATTGTCCGGGTGCGCTTGATGCGTGCTCCCGTGCAGCCGCGCTGAACGGCACGTACCTCCCTCGGACTACCTGTACGCAGAGAGGGCCCTGTTCCAGGTGCTGGCGCGGTTCGACCCCCCCCCCCCAGTTGGCGCGGGGTGGCCACAATGTATACTCAGACATTTGCAGTTGTCCGATTGAGGAGCATAATCAAACTATGGCCCTAATCTGATTAAGCTGTGCATGTAAATTGTAAACGTACTGACTGATGCCCAGCAAATGTTTGAACACAGCCAACATGTAGACCACTGACAGTTTGCATAACTTGGAATGCAGACCTAGTACAGTTGGTGCGTTGATTATCTGTTTTTATGACGAAATTCTTCAGAAGGGCATTGACTGAGTTCAACTGACATGATCATCGGGTTGTTGATATTTGCAAGCTCTTCCTGCACGATGCTCTCTTTGAACAGCAGCAAACTGGTCGTGGTTGATTAAAGACACAATAAAAAATGCAGAGGTTCTCGAGCAGATCAAATAAATCTCTTGCTTCAGGATCGTCTTGCAGGTGTGGCAAAGGTCAAGGTTTAGTTCATGTGCATAACAATGCACATAGACAGCCTCCGGATG